>VYXD01002846.1:541874-569904 GCA_013397195.1 Hylia prasina
GGGTACATGGAACGAACCATACATAGAACTTAATAAAATACATTAAACATAATAAAACGCATCACAACAATCTCCCTCTTGAGCAGGGAGCAATCAGACACAACCACCTCTTGCTGAAGCCCTTTCTTGAGCTGCTGTCTTGATAGCAGAAAGGCAAACAAAGCTCATACCCTTCTCAGCATCCAGAATCCTAAAGAAGCGCAAAGGAGCAACCAGGTAATAAATACAATGCTAAGCAGAACCTCTCATTTACTGTGGTGGAGAAGCAGTTAAACACCATGGAAAAGAGGTGATGGTAAATGAAGTACAAATAAATGTCTACCTGAAAGTGACATTGCTTCCCCATAAAGTCCAACGTGCATCTGTTCTGGCAGCCAGGGAAGAGTTGCAGATTGAAAGCAAGGCTACAGGAGAGATCTAAGTGATCTCACTAATTGACTGTGCACACATGTTACTCTGCTCCATTAACGTATGCCCTCATGTACGTGATGTTCTCACATGCACTGCTTCTCAGGGACAGGAGAGATCCCCAGGCTTCTGATCTCTCTGGGAAGAGACAGGATGAAAAGGGGCCTGAGGAGCAAATATTGACTGACCATCTCCACCAGCACAGCTGTCCAGGGGAGATCGCTCCTTCAGCAAACATCTTCACAGCTCAACACAGAGGGGTCCTAGGGGTCTGAAGAAACACTGCAAACAACTCCCACCTTTCATTACAGAGCAGGGAGATCTGCAACCCCCGGCAAAACACATGGGCTTTGCTCTGCATCTGATGCTGATGATGAAGCAGTTGTCACAAAGATGCTCAAGGAAAACAGCACAACTGCCCAGGCCTGTAGGAGTTGCTAAGGCAATGAGAAAAGCTTTGACTCAGTATGGGTAGAAGATGTAAGTTCCCTAGGAGGGGGTTCTCCCTCAAGACCACCCCAATGGAAGGCACTGCCTACTCCTTTGGAAGAACCCCAGCCCACAGCCATAGCAGCTTTATGGTCCACATTGGAGCAGGAGGTGGGGAAGAAGGTGGGCACCTATGTCAGCTTGAGTGTATTCCCCAGCTCCAGACCCCAGCTGAGCTCCATTGCACAGCAGAGGTGCAGCCACACACCAGCAAGCCCTGCAACACAAATCCACATCTTCTTGCCCCCCACGCACCCAAGAGGCAGGGAAAATGAGGGGGGCAAAGGAGCTATTGCTACTCCCCTCTTGTGGCCCACACATGGACAATTTACATACAAGAGCTCTGCAGTGTTGGTGTTAGCTAACTGACACCCTCCCTGAGGTGCTGTCACCTCAGCTAACTCTCCACTGCTCTGCCACACTCGCCCCTGCAGTGGCAGGAGAGATTGTGCAGCTTGCAAAGGAGGGCAGGTACAGCCTACCTGCTCCATACCATTACTGCAAAACATGTCCTAATGCGGAGCAAGAGCGTGGGAAATGACAGACAGCTCTGGGCATAAGAGCTGCCTGAATTAATGTGGGCTAAAATCAATGCTCAGGGGAGCTTGCTTCCTTTCCCCAATGCAAGCTCCTCACAGGTACTGTGCAGACCCAATTGCACATCAGAGCAGGCACAAATCCCACAGAAGAAGCAGCCTGGCCAAAGGCTACAGGGAAAGCAGGGATTTCCTATGGCCAAACTTTGCCACAGAGTCGGGCAATGGTCCTATCCTTAAGCTTGCCAACATCATCTCCTAACTCCCCCATGACACTTTTCTCTCCTGAACACGGGAAGGGCAAGGCTGCTCTTCAATACACCCATAGTTCCAGCGCAGGGGTGGCTGTTCCTCAGCACTACAGGAAGATCACTACCACCACCATAGGGGCTGCTTCAAGGAACAACCAAAAGCAATGTTTCTGGCTTCCTATAAAACAGACGCAGGGAAGAGAGAGTGAGGTTCCTGTTAGAGAGATGGTAACAGACACCCCAATTTTCATGCTGGTGACACACCGGATGGAGGTTTACAGCCTGGTGGTGGTTGTGAAAGCTTCTCCTGATGCGAGGATTTCCAGTTTCTATTGCTCAGCAGCCAACACAGAGCCCACACACAGCTGACCACAAAATAACAGAGGGAAACACAAAAGCACAGCCTCCCAGTCCCACACAGAGCAGGAACAATGCTTCTTCCATCTTCTGCAAGCTCTTCAAGATCTGAAAATCTGATTCAGGTCACCATCTAGTGTTTCCCTATCCAAATTTATCACCACTGCAGCACCCACTACTACACCCTCCAAAAGCCACACACAGGGCTGTCAAGCAACAGTTGAAAGAGACAGCAAGGAGGAGAGCAGTTCCAGGAGCACCGTCTGGAAAGAGGAGGGCTGGGATCCGCGTGCCAAGCCAAGAGCCCCAGCGTGGAGCCGGAGCTGCTGCTGCTGTATTTCCTGACCTCGTGGATTTTCTCCTGGAGCGAGAGGGCTCCTGGCTCCTGTTCAAAGCTGTCTAGGAAAGCCTCGCCGAGTGCTTCCGCCTGGCAGCAGCAGCTGCTCCCAGCCCAGTAGCCACAGCCACACAGCTCCAGCAAACAGGAGCCATCTGCCAGCCTCGTGCAGGAAGCAGGGAGTGCAGGCACCCAGCCCCGATGGACACCAACATCCTACCTTTGTCTCACAGGGAGGGGATGGACGCGTGGGTGAGGGCAGAGGGCACACCACCTCCCCCGCCTGCACATGCTGGGTGGCAGCATGGAGGCCCTGCCTGCAGAAACAATGATCGAGATGTTTGGCAGAAGCTGTCACAGGGCTAAGACCTAAAGTAGCATCAAGGCTACAGGTGTTACCCAGAGATCCAGCTGTGTCCTGTAGAAAACAACCCGATCTTCTTTATGGTCCCTATTCTCTAGCCTAGAGAGGTGGTTTGGGAGACCTGACTGTGACTGTGGAGCCTCCAGAAACTCACTCAGCAGAGGTAAGGAACTGAAGGGGCTTGGCCCCACCAGTATGTCCCATCTCGCCACCACCGTTTCAGCAAGAGCTCAGGCGTCAAGCAGAAGGGATACACAGTGGTTTCCAACACATTCACCACAAGGGAGCCTCTGACACCCTTCCAACAGAGTAACTGAAGGAGCTTTGTCTGTGTCCCCTGTTTCCTCCCATCACTTTGTTTCTCTCCTAGGACAGACACCAAGCCAACTAAACAAGTCAAGAGACAGACTTTTGCAGAACGCTGCTGTAATAAGGCCAGCCATGCCAGAAGTTTTATAGCTGTTCATTATTGAGCATTCACCACCACTGCACCTGCCTACTGGGAGTTTCTGCATTTAAAAGCATCAAAAGTCAGTTTCAGCTCTGCAAATCTCTTTGGGTTCATCTCAGACCAGGCACCCTTTCCTCCAAAGCCCTGCCCAGAGCAGCCATATGACCACAAATGCCATTGTGTTTGATTTTATTTCCCTTCAGCAGACATGCCCTGCAGGCAGAAATGATCTGCAGTCCTCTAGGAGAACAACACTCATCCCAGTCTTTTACCAGCAGTCATCCACACCCACACATCAGGAACCCTACTCAGTGATTTTTGAACATTGATATAGCAAACCTTGTTGGCCTACCCCAGTGACTGTCCAGTTTCCTCCGTCTGCTCACGCACAAGACTGTCATCAACATCACAAAGCACAGCCTGTGGAGGAACTGAAGGAGCCTCTCCAGTGGTGTGAAATCCCACCTTTTGTTTTCACTCCAAGACCAAAATGCTGATGTTCTCTGTGGCCCATCCAGCCTCAATGAGATTAGGGAACTGAGGCTGGAAAGCTGATGCTTTGTTATGAAGCCTATCCAATGCTTCATTTTAATTTACTTGTTGCTTTTTAAATCAACAAGTGAGCTACAAACCTAAGCAACTGTGCCTGTTGTCAGCTTGCTGGCTGTATACCTGCCAACTCAGACTGCACCTCACAGATGAAAACAGAGAAAGGGATGCCAAAGAGCATAAAGTTGCAAATACTGGCCCTGCTTTGGAGAGGTGACTTGGAGATGATAAGTGTCTCCTATTAGGGGGGAAAAAAGGAAAAAAAGCCAAAAAGGAGCAGAATGGCTTCCTCCATCCTCTGCTAGCTCTTCAAGATCTGAAGGAAAAGGCAGTCTGTCCCAAGAGACTGAGCACAAAAATATTGCTGCAGAGGAAAGGAAGAAAAGGGGTAAGGAATGACATAATGTAGGAGGTTCAAAATACAGATGCACATTCAAGGAGAAACCTGTGAGGAAAAACAGCAGAAAGCTGCAGACAGGTCCGAGGGATAGGCAGGTCTGGAAGAGAGGGATTGCCTCTCCACAGCAGCCATAAACATGTTCCAGCAGCCACCTGCAAGCCTCAGCTTTGCACAAAGTCTTGAACAGGCATGGACTGGTCACTGCACCAGGCCCAGCCCTCACAGTTTCCAGTCAAAACACCTCTGGCAACACAACCCCTCTGCCAGAGACTACCCAACCACAAAAGGCTTGGGAAAATATGGAAGGACAAAGGAAAACAAGACAGTATCACTCTCTCCAAAGCTGCTACCTGTTCTCTGCTCCCTGGTTCCTGCTTCTGCTGTCAGATATTTAAGTAAAAGATAAAGCTGTGCAATCGCTGCTTTTGGCAGTAAGAGAGTGCGACTACACTGTTCTTGCTTTCTCTCTCAAAAATAAATATTCTTAATAAAGTTCTTTGTTAGCAGCTTATTCCAAGAAAAACAACTGGTTGGTAGCTATAACTACCCAAAATGGCAAACAACCTAAATAAATCGGTAACACAATAAGCCCAAAGAACAAACCAGCTACCCAAGACATTCCCTCTGGATGAAGGAATTGCTCATGCACCCCACTCTCCACAGCCAATACAAGCCACCAAAATTACTGTTTTCAAAAGAAATATGAGCAGGCCCATTATCTCAGGAACTTGTAAGTCAGGACTGCTCATGCTCATGTCTCCAGCATCTTGAATGTGGCACAAGGAGCAAGCAGCATGCAGTCAGGAAACTCTGGAAGATGATGGGATATGCTTAAGAATCATGGTGAGACCTTCACCTCCCACCACCACCACTCTATTTATCTCCCTGATATCCAGTAACTCATCCCACCCCAGTCTCTGCAGAAGAACCAATCTTCCAAGCTTCCACAGAGGGTGACAACACTACTCTGTGGGTTAACTGCTGCCAACCTGCAGAAAGGGTGAAAGAAACAGGCAAGCAAATTATACATCCCACACCACTGCTGAACACACTCTTAAAAAAAAAAATCACATGCAGATGGGAGAAACCACCTGTGCTAGCACCCAAGTCACAGTTCTCTGCATCTGGTGGTGCCAGTGATGTGAAAAAACTCAAGACAGTTTTTAAATTACACTTGTGATTTATGATCCAACACTTCAGCACTCTTTGAGACTCTACACAAGCAAGAGTAACCTGCATAAGCAAAGAGGAGATTGGAGTTGTGTCTGAAAGTTGGTAAAGATGGACAACAACAGCATGAAGAGGCCACAGTGCAGGTCAGGACAATGTGAGCCACTTAAAACCTGAACTCCTATCTTGCAGTCAGGACTTAGGACCTCGTGTTGAATGTACCAACTTGTGGGGAAAAGCAGTGTGAAGGAGGAAAAGCTCTCACTGTCAAGATGCAGAAGGCTGCAAACTGCCAGGACTCCTCCACTTTCATCTCCTCTCCAGCCTCCCAGGGCTGAGCAGGTGCTTCAGAGGCAGACATTTCCCTGCCTGGGATGGCAACCCTCCACCTTGCCCTGGAAAAGACTTCTCTCAGGCCTCCCAGCCTTTTTCAGAAAAACAAATGGTACCTTGTACAACAGAGCTCAACAGAAGAGGCAACTTTTAACTTTCCTTTACATTAAAATCTCACCTGTAAGCATTAATGGGATGCAAGAAAGGCAGTGTGATGGATCTTGAGTATATAAGAAGATGGACAGGTACCCAGGAAACTTTAAAACAAGACCCACATTATAAATGGCAGTAAATGCTAAGTGGTAAAACACATGGTACACAACCATGAACCCAGGCTCTGAACAATCTCTTGGCCTGCCACTCTCAGTACCAAATTGTATTGATTTTCCCACAAGATATAAGGTGCAATGAAGTAGAAACTCGGAGCAGATGAGTATGCAACACCAGTGTAAGTGGATCTCTGTAATTACAGCTATTAGAGAATATCAGGCTTTGGGGAAAACACTGCCCAGTAATGGTGTGGAATTACAAGAGATGCTGTCTCCAGGCTGGTTTCCTAAGGTACCTGGTATGTTCTGCCTGGTCCTCTTGCTGATGAAAGGAGCAGCTGCAGGCAAGCTGCTGGGGAAAGGTCCAGCCTCTCCCATGCCCAGTGGTCCTGTCATCATGCTAGGGCAGGTTGCAGCCATCTGGCTCTGCGGCAACAGCACAAGAAGGGACAAATTCAGATCTCACTACAAACTGCAAGCGAGGGAGCACTCAGTTCTAGAGCTGAAGGCGGTGGCCATGCATGAACAGAAACACCATCCTACTCACTGCAGACAGGCAAGGGGATGCAAACAAGCCAAGGGATTGGCCCAAAGCCAGCAATGGTGGTAGAGCTGGGAACTAAATCCAGGCAATGTGATTTCCCATCTGGGGTTTTCACCTGAGACAAAAAGCTCCCAAGCAGAAGTTTTGGATGGGAAAGCTGTTGGTCTCCTGCTGAGTCTTTGTGTTGGGCTGTCAGAGCTGGCAGCTCATCCCCAGCCCAGCTTCCCAAGGCAGAGACAATTGGGGAGGCAGGCTATGTCAAGTGGGAAAGCACAGAGTGCTGTAAGAGAGGCCCTGCTCTCCAATTATCCTGATGAAATCACAATTGGGTCATGGGCACAGGCAGAGAGGCAGATGCTCTGATCCACAGATAAGCACACAGAGCTGCAGGTAGGGCTGGGAGCAGAGGGGCAGGCTCTGCTGTTTTCCTCACTTGAAGGCCAGCTACAAAAATCCAGGGAAGTCACTGGTATAAGGTGGCCACCTACACTTAAGAAAAGGGTCAATCCCAACCTGAGCACCACTAATGCACAGCAACAAAAGGATCCCAGAGTCAAGAAACACACTCTCCCTATAAGCTTTCCATTCTCCTCCCCTTCCCTATCCTTCCTTATTCCTCCCAAACAACTGTTGACAAAATAAAATTAGGAAACCGGTTTCAGGAAATGCATACAAGCCCTTTTCACTGAGAAGAATTTGCAATGGAAATAGATATGGTTGTTCAACTTCCTGCTTGCTTTTAATCCTTACACATGTATTTTACCAGCAAATACGTGGGTAAGAAGACAGGGTAGTTGCATCTGTGAGGTTTCAAGAATTGTTTTGATAATGCTTTTAGGTGTTTATTTTGGGGTTTTGTTGGATTTTTTTAGCACTTAATGGGTAAGAGATTTTTTTTAAAGATCAGGTTTTGTAGCAAAATAGGATTTATAAGAGTATTGGTGTACTCTAGTCTCCAGGAATGGAATGGTTCACACAGGACATGTCCTACTGCACTACAGCTCCTGCAGCAGAAAGTTGCAGACAGCCAGTGGCATTGGATTTGGGTGATAAAAGGTGGAAGCTGTTGGCCAGCAGCATAAAAGCAGGCAAATGAGTAACCTGGGACAGCAGGAGCCAGGTCTGCTCCTGCCCATGTGGCACTCACCCTCTGGATGGCTAACAAGCTTCCACAGAGAAATAGGGTCCTCTTGTCTGGGAATGGTTCAAGTCCCCCTAGAAGAAGGAACAGAGAGCAGGAATGAGAGGGATCTCTCTCTGCAGGGACAGATAGTCCTGATTGTGTTGCACTCATGCAGATCTCAGGGTACACTTTGGTAGGTACCCAAGTTGGCTTCCCCAGCTTCCCTGGACAGTGCTTAAGACCTTGTACTGAAAGAGGAAAAGCAGAGGCAATCCCCACTCATCCTCTCTCACATGTGGTATTTCACAGGCCGCTAATCATGTCTTAGAAAATTTTATCTTTTCCAGGGAAAGCTGGTACAGCACTTTTCTTCCTCCTTGTTTTTCAAGACAGAGGGTAAAGCAGCACAGGTGCAACAGCATCTTCTCCACAGGTGAGCTGTGAGTGAGGGACAGTCCATTTTGGGATAAGGGAAAAAAACAGAGTTTCCTTCTCGCCCTTCCATTCCCAGTGAAACACCAATAATGCAAAAACAGAGCTCAAAGGAACAGCCAAGACCAGACACTTCCAGAGTGTCTTTTTATTAGTAAGCCTTTTAATTTACATGCTCAAACATAATGATCATCCTCCCGGGTTCATTTAGTCTTTGCAGGGCCTTTGCAGGAACACACCCTGATTTATTAGCAGAGCAGGGATGGAGGGGAAGGAGGCACCCCAGCAAAAAGCAAACCTGCAGGGCTCACTTTAGCACATCTGGGAGAAGCAGCTGGGGAAAATACATTAGAAATGCAAGAGGGGGGATATCTTAGGGAGCCAAAAACCAGGCGGCAGCAGAAAGGAGATAAAATGAAGCAAGGAGGCACCAGCTACTGGGACCCTGTCCCTGCTCTCCTTCTCACCAAGATACGGGTGACACAATGTTGTAGCAAACATGAATATGCATCGGTTATTATGCAGCAGATATTCAGGGGCACGCTGCTGATTTATGGACCTGGCAGCTGCAGCATCAGCCAGCTGCAACCTAGAGGGATGGGGCCAGTGAGTACTGCTGGCAGAGAGGTCCACAGAAGACCTCCAAACCCAGCCCTTCAACAGCCATGGCAAATGAATTCATCACCAAGTCTGTAGCCATGCAGAGCCAACCAATGCATTGTGCATGCAATGCTGGGAAACCATCCCACAACCCAACAGAAACAGAAACGTCCGAAGGTTACGGTGTGAGATTTAAATTTGGATCAACAGAACTTATTAACTTAGGGTCCTGAATTACCCAAACCTCACTTTGCTGCTCATAGTAAATCTCAGTCAGACTTGTTAATGTGATGCTCATATCCCCTCCCTCTGCAAAAGCCTGGATTTAAAAAAATCCAAGCAGTTTGGTTGCTGTGGGTGAGTTACGTGCATCGCTGTCACATCACAGACCTGCTACGAGAAAGACTGGAGATGTGAGGATTTCAGCTCTCCACACTGAAAAGGAAGGCATTTCCCTTCTGGCTCTGGAGTAACAAAGGGACACTGTCCAAGGACTCACAAGGACTCATCCTGCCTGTCTTGCAAGCATTACAGAATGGACACAGGAGACATACTCCTTCAACTCTGAAGGAGTTCATATATCCCACCCCTCAGCAACACGACTGGCACAGCAGATCAAGGAACAAGGAACTCCACCCTGCAATGAAGAACCCACAACAATTAAGTGACTTCCTGATGGTCACACAGGAAACTTATGGTAAAGCTGGGGATTTCTGTTCCCCCACATTCGAGCTTTTGTCGTAAAACATGTGCTCATCAGTGGCTGCAGTTGAGTGTGCAGGGGACAACAAAACAAAGCCTTCTCCTCTGTCACAGCCTCCAGCATCTGCTGGATGACCTGCACAATCAGCAAAAGCCAGGGGGGGTTTCCTTCCAGAGCTTCCTTGGGAGTCCACAGCAACGACGACAAGCAGGATTTGGGTGGGCTCACAGCCAGCATCTGCAGGCCAAGCAAGACTGAAAAGAAACCACAGAAATGCAAGACACCAAGCCTGTGTCAGATGTGGTTCCTCAACACTGAGCCCAACAAGCTGATTCACAAATAAGCAAAGCCCCTGAGAGCAGAAGAGCAGCTGAAGTCCCTCTGATAAGGTCTAAAGGTTCAGCGTACCTACATCTTTGTAGAAACTCTCAACTTAATTCCAGTCCCTCAGACAACCCTGTTAAAGGCAATGAGCAGATTTAGGTCTGGCTTTGGCACTACACTTGGCATGGCCATAAAACTCCAAAGACCCTGCCCAGCTTAGGTGTTCCTCTACAAAGATCAACAGTTGATGGAGAAAAGAGCAACACTGGGCTCCAGTCCTCACTTGCATCAGGCACAACAGAGTGGGCAAACACTCACTCCAGTCACATGAACCAGATTTGCTTGATTGCAAGAGGTACAGATAGGAAGCAAACCATGCCCTGAGCTTCAGGGATGACATCTTGCTGTGGAAGAGTGTCAGAAAGTGCATGAAGTGAATAGACATAAAGAGATGCAACGAAGCCTGGACACAATCCCCTAATGGCAAACAGAAAGAAGAAAACCTTAAAGTCTTCAGACCAAGAATGTCTTCAGTAGGACGAGATGTCAGCCAGAGACCAACACCTGCATGCAGCTGGGTACTACTCTGGCAAGCACCTGATAACCAGACACAGCTGACACTTAAAAAACCCTGTCCTTAGCACCTGATTTATCCTGAGACTGCAGAAAGAGACCATGCAAAGTACAACCCAAAACATCTGCAACATGAGCTGGAGGAGTCAAAGCTTGGGAAAAATAAAACGGGGCAACATGAACCTGCAGGTGCCCTTCTAAGCTGAAGCATCCTTTTGTCAGGCTTGACAACACCTCCATCACAGATCAGCCTCTCCATGGCAAAGTCCCCAGGCAAATCCCATCCAGCAGCAGGAAAAGTTCCTGCACATTTGAGAAAAAAACAAATCAAAACAAAAACAAACCCCCAAAAACAAAACAAACAAAACACACACACACCAAAAAAAAAAAAAAAGGGATTTCTGAACTTTGAACTGTAATGCACTGTAACTACTGTGATGTAACTTCATTAGGGCAGTGTAAGCTATGGCTGGGCATCAATTACTTTGTTGAGGATCCTCCACTGCCCAAAACTTTCTTCTGCTCTTTTCAGTGGAAACCATCTCTGGTCCCAGAGCAGGGTCTCATCCTGCCAAATTATCTGAAAAGCAAAGAAGAGGCCCCTACACCAGTTTTCTCTTTGAAATTTGTCTAGCTCGGGTTGTCCCTGCTGTCCATACAAAACTCAAATCTTTATCTTCTGAAGCCACTGACTTCCCTAACACCTTGCAGCAATGAGATGCCAAAACTACAAACATCACTCCTTTTCATGCATATATACATGGCTTATCTTCTTGGTGTCCAGCCATCTCCCCCCAGCCTCTCAAATTTTCTGGTCCTGCTGCTCAAGCACAGCTCTGCAGCACTGGGGAAGCACATATTGCAGAGACATTTAGAAACACAGCAGCATTCACTGATTTATTCTTGGACTTTATAAGGCTCATGCAAACAGTTCTGTATGTGACCTGAAAAAAATAACCACAGAAGGCAAGCTTAGAACTTCAAAGACAACTTCTCCTGACAGCCTTAAGCCATTACCTACATGTA
This sequence comes from Hylia prasina, assembly GCA_013397195.1. Lineage (NCBI taxonomy): Eukaryota > Metazoa > Chordata > Aves > Passeriformes > Sylviidae > Hylia > Hylia prasina. The sequence continues at coordinate 553,114 of VYXD01002846.1, forward strand.
GTATGGACAAGGTGCAAGTTTTTAGAGCTTCCCAAAGGAAGGGAGAGGACAGCCCAAGCCAAGGAGTAAGAACCAGACAAGTGAGCCCAACAACCAAGATCTCAGCTTGAAGGTTCACCCTAAGGAATGGGGAAAAAGTCGAGTCCTTGCACTGACACCACTAAAGCCAAGACAATCAACACTGGCTGAGGATCTCACTTGGTCTATTTTAATTTTCAACCTTAGCCCATTTGGAGCACTGATCACTCTCTGCATCTTGAGACAGCAGCAAGGCAGACTGACATTACCTTTGAAAGCACTAATATATAATATAAAAAAAAAATACACCTTTGTTCAGCCAAAGAGGCACACAAAGTGCCTACAGAGCAAATCAGAGCAACTATAAAACTCAGCCATCAAAAAGTAGAAGAAGGAAGGAGGTGGCAGAATTGTTTCCTGCTCCCTGAAGATCCAGCTGCCCTGAGGAATTGCATATGGTGCTGGTATAGTGAACTTGCTCTTGGGTTCAGCAGCTGAGTGTTCTCCCAGAGCCCTCTGCTAAGAGGCTTTCCCATACCACTGGCTCCTAAGCATACGCAGAACCTCCCTAAGGAGTTTCTGCAACAGGGTAACAAAAATAAGTCTGCAGTCTCTGGGTTCATCCAGCCTTGTGTGGGTACAGGCATCTGTTAGACAATGCCTGGGGACCACGGCACAGGAACTGCAGCAGTGAAGATCAAGCTGACTCACAGTTCTTTGGCTTTGGTTTAACATATAATTAATTAATAAATAAATAAACCAAAATCTGAACCTTCCTTCAGTCCACTGGGAAAAATCCAAGCATCTGCCTTGAATTCCCCAGCACATAATTAATACAACTTCATTATTACAAGTAAAATTATTATATTTTGTATATGCTGTTCTATATGCTGTGTGTGTGAAGATCTGTTACATGACCTACATCACTCTGCAAATCACTGACTCCTGGGGCTATTTCATGCTATCACCCTTTGCCATCAGCCCCCAGCAAATGAGTCCTGACCTTTTATTCAATTGGTCATCCCTGCCCTCACAAGCACCAGCAAAGACTCAAGAACTGAAGCTCTGATACTTAAGCCATGATCTCTGGAAAGAGGGTTGCAAACTGGACCTCAGGGCGCCTAAAAGCTCATACAACTACCTCCTGGGCTACAGCAAATACCACAAAAAGCAGCTGCAGGCAGGGCTGGGAGGACACAGAGATGGGATGTGCACCAAAAGACCTAAGTTTGCTTATACTGGTGGCTGCATCATCCCTTTTCACACCTTCAGGCTTTTTTTGGTTTGCTACTATAAATACAGACTGTAACAGCTACGAAGACACTGTTCAAGTAGTGGGAGCCTGGTCCCATGCGTGATGTGAGGTTCCTCTCCAATTTCTGCTCACCCACACCCACAACATTTGCCCTTTGCTGACCATTTGAGACTGCAACAGTGTTTGAGTAATGCTAAATGTCATAAGGCTGGTGGGGGTTTTCTTTCTTTCCCAAGCGCTTTGGAAAGAGCAAGAAATGCACAGGTGATGTGAACTGGCACTGTTAAAGATGATCCAGTCTAATAAGATCATGCAAACTTCCTGGCTCTTGTCATGACCCCATCTGTCTTGTGGGCTTCGAGCGGGATTAAAGAATTGTGTACAAGCTATGAAAATAATCCCCCTGAGGAAACAGTCATTTGGAAGAACTACAGAAAATCTTCACTTTTGGACAAGAACCTCTTTCAGAATTCTGGTGGTTTGGGGTTTGGCTTTTTTTTTCTTAAGGGAGCAGAGAACCACAATAGTATCTGCAGGCAGAGGCTCTACTCTCCTCTCCTCAGATCCCATATATGACAAAACCTTCTTTCCTTAGAAGAGTAACTTCAGAGCTTAAACTTGAACTCTGAATTTTTACAGTCTTGCCAATATTGTGAGATCTCAAACATGATCATGTGCCTTCACAGGAGCCGGGCAGAGACAAGCCGCCAGCTAAGATTTTGAACAGGGGTGATGTGCTGATAAAGCTCCCTCTTCACTTAAGGATAGGTAGAGGAGCTCACCATGTGCTGTTTTTCAGGGCTCCTAAGGAACATCCAGCAGTCTCTCACTCTTGTACATCATTCACACCTAGCTAGAAATAAACTGCTGCTTGGCTTCTCCCTTAAAATCCTCTTATTTTCAGAAAGCAACACCCTGAGGACCACGTGTGTCCCTACAATGAACCTTCAAGCATGGTGTAGTGGGTACAGTTCCTACACAGCTCTCATTGTTCCCACACAGGAACTTCAACTGAAGAAATAACATTAAATTAAAGAAATGAATCAAGTGTTTGCAAAAAGCTTTTTCTAAAAATGGAAAAATCCCACAGAAAACCACCATCTCACAGGCCAAACCAGCCAACTTTAACCTGAAGCACCACTCAAGTAAAAAGACAAGGTGCAATGGTTTGTAATGTGAGTATATTAACACAAGATAAAAATTCCTATTCCAACAGCAAAGAAAAAATAGAGCTCAGAAGACTGAAAGTTTGTCAACTTAGCCTCACGATCCATCCATCCATCCTTAAAAATTTACAGTAGAGCTTGTCTCACTCTTAATCAATTCCCTCCATCAAAGGCTGATTAGGTTCTAGGATCTACCATTACTGCCTTTCACCTCTAGACTTAGGATTAGGACAGAGAAGGTGAAGAGCTGCATTCAAGGAAAATATATTTGAGGTTAGTATTTCTTGCCCAAATGAAGAGCTTCCATAAAGAAGCTGTTCCAAGTGGTAGCTGCCATTCCACAGGCTTCATTTTCCCTTGCTTCCTCAGTTTTGATCAAACTCAGGACATATGTCAACTCCAACTGGAAATCTGAACTAAGCTAACAATCAAAACCCCTGATCAGATACAAAAGTTCATGTAGTTGGCCTTTTTCCCCCTCCCTTTCAAGTGGCTGCATGGTCGTAAGACAACACCAGTGTGACTAGCCAAGGTCATTGCAAAACACACAGCCAATGGCCCAGGCTGAGTTTTATAGGGTGACAACTTCTCCACACCACTTTAGGCAAGGGTTTTATTCTTCATTCTACAAATATACACTTTAAGCAAGTGTTTTATCCTTTATTCCACAGCCCCAAAGGAATTGTTGCTTTTCCAGAGCACAAAACAAAAATGCAGGTTCAGACAGTATTCTGAAAAACACAATGAACACAGACTTCATGAAGTTCACTCAAAGGTTTTCAACTGCACCTAAACATGAAATGTGCTCTCTAGGTCTAAGCTAGATCCCTTTTCTTAAACCCGTGGAGGCAATTTACCCTCTGAAGTAGCCACTTTTCATCCAGTAGCTCAGAAGAGAACATCCAAGATATCTCCATGAGCTGTGTGGGTGCCTGACACACCTGTGACAAGTACACTTCACACAGCCTTCTTAAGATAAGGCTGCCACAGCTAAACGAGGCAGAGAAAAGGTATTTACTTGAAACAGGTTCTCATTCCTTTGACAACATCCCATGGTATGAACTTTGCTGCTGTTGCACCGTCTGGAGCAAAGGAAAGACTCGCATCTCGCAGCCAGCACCAAGTGTGGGGATGCAGCGGGAAAGGAGGATCCTGCGCTGGGCTGGGCTGGCATTCCCTCCAGCCAGAGCGGGCTCCTAGGCTGGGTACCCACAGCACCACGCACTGTCTGGGCCTTGCCCGCAGCAGCTGCAGCGCCAGCGGACAAAAGCTCCCACAACCTCTCCAAAGCTGAATTTGCAGCAACACGTTGCTCCTTATGGAAAAAACCACAACATGCTCATTTCAAAGTAGCCAGCTGGTGAGGAACAACAATACTGAGAGAGGGGAAAAAAACCCACAAAGCACTTAGCACCACTTCCCTTTCTTTCTCTCACACGGAGTGGAGAAGCTTATATTAATTGCAAAGCATGAGAATCTGAACAAACAACCTCCTTGGGCAACCAGGGCCAACCCCAAGAAAATATTTGCATCTATGAGATGTGCAAGTTGTGCAACCAGCAAAATATCAAGACAGATAAGGCAGGGACTTTTCATTAGGATCTACAGAAACTCATAACTCTGTAATGCTGACTCAGGCTAAGACAAGCTACTTTAGTTTTCTCTCCCTTGCTCTAGCCTTCACAGGGGAAATAACATCAGCCAAATTCATATCCAGTCTGAAGCCACAAGACAGTATTTGCAGAGCTGAATCAGAAACCAAAGCAGTCTTCGGTGGACTACCGGAGGGAACTGGGTTTCATGCAATGGGAGTTCTCTTCCCACCCTAAAGGTAAAATCTTAAGGAAGTTCTCGGTGCAATAAGGTTGGGTCTACCATGGACACAAAAGGCAACTTGATGACGTTACAATTTCCCACGCCCAAGGCTTGATACGGCCTTGTCTGCCTAGATTTAATGACATATATATGTTATTAGGGGTTAGGAAAATTAGTTAGAAGGCCATATAGTTACAAAACCTTTGTGAAATGGACGGATGGAGGGATGGATGGATGCTGGTTTCTCCCACCAGCTTTCCAAGACCCTTATGCACGCCTGTTCAACCCGGAGAGCAAACAGCTGAGTGACAATGCTGCAAATCTTCCAGAGACCTATAAACCATCTCCTGTTGACAAGGCAACCAGCATGCTGTCGGTGGCAAAAATTAACAAGTAAAAAGTACTGTTTTGTCACAGTGCATCCAGCCAGCAGCAGGTTGATGCCAGCAAAAGGCCGGCCCTAAGCACGTACCTAGAAATGCAAGGACTGCTGGGCCCTGCAAGAAATGCTGGCCCTGAGACTCTGACATGGCACCATCTGGGACGCTCTTCAAACACTGCTGCTGTTTACTGTACCAAAGGTCAGAGGGAAAGGACAACAAGGAAAGTATCAGAAAAAAGATATGGTAACTGCAAACCCTGATATACCTTCCTTACTGAATTAAAAACCTCCTGAGGGTTTCCAACTTGCCCTCTCTGTTTCCTAGAACCATGAGATGAAAAGTACAAAAGTTTGTGGTGGACATGTGTAGCCAGGAAAGACAGCAGAGAGATATCAGATGCATTGTGAGGAAAAGTGAGGAAAATAATGGAATATAAGTTAATTTTTTGCCTTTTTCTGTGGCACAGTGTGTGTGTGTTTCCCACCTAGAACAAGGCAGAAATTTCACCTCTAATAGACCTCCTGCTATTGTAAAGTTTGAAGTGACTGCAGTGCACACACTAGATAGACTCTTCAGACCAGCATTTAATGGGCGTCTGAAGTGATGGAAATTATAGCATGAGTATCAACAGCAACAAAAAATTGGGGTATAAAACTGACTCTTTTTTTCTTCAAGGTTGTAGCATTGAATCATGCTGACAACACAGGCATGAGATGGAGGGTAAAGACTCTGACATGGCACCATCCCCTACTGAGCAGGCTGGCAACCAGCTGTTGGCACAGGGACCCAGAGGCTGAGTTGAAGCTCTGTGGGCTCTTGCTGTGGACAGGTTTCTCACTCCCAAAACTCCCAGTATACTGCATTTCTGCCACTGGGCTAATTCTTCCCCAGCAAAAGGCATGATGGAACAAGTGCTCCAAATCAAAGGGGAAACTCAACCAGTCAAGAAAATCCTCCCCAGGCTATCAGGCTTTATTCCTTTCACTTGGCTCAACTTTTCTAGCTCCTTCAAGAACAGCTCTAGGTCTCCTCCAACCTGCTCCCTGCAGACCATGTCAGGGTCTCCAGAGAAATCATGAAGGTTCAGGTCAAATGAGATACAATCTACAGAAACTCACTCCATCATCTTCAAAGCCACAATACGGCATTTAACAGTGCATCAGTTTTAGGAAAAATGCTCTCTTCCCCCTAACAAAAAGAGTTTTACCCAACAAGCCTGAAACACCCACACATGCAGCCCTTTTTGAGGCACTGGAGGGCTCCTGCTGGTATCACCTGCTGAAGTCCCAACGCCGTTGTTTCAGCTCTAGATTTAGAGGTCTCATGTCTTTCCCCACTCCAATACGATACCTGTTTGGGCACATGCAGGAGGTCAGGAGCTCCTGAGAAGTACCCGAGTAACCCCTGACCTATGTCAGCAACTTCTTGGCCTCAGTATGAAAGGATGAGCCAAGGACAAAACTGTTCCATTCATACCTACACTTTCTGCCTTCACGTGGTTAAAATATCCCTTGGTCCAGAGCTGGGACAGGACTGAAGCACTACCCTAGGAGCACCTCTGAGAGGTGTTTAACTCAAGTCTTCTAGTTGCTGTCTGGATGACATCCCTCTCCTCCACTCTTGGCCAGCAAGGAATCAAAGTGAAGGGTAGCTTCTTGACCAAAGGAAGATGAACATGCTTACCAGGTCAGACAGCCCAGGACAGACCACATTCAACAATCTTGCCTCCTTTTTGCGCTATGCCAGCATGCTCAGTGCAGCTAGTCAAGGTGGGGTTCATGTCACCTACAGCACAGTTATGTCCACAGGAGCCCATCACCCAGAGCCTCTCTATCATGAATGAGCAGACAGGCACAGTCTGTCAGATCTGTTTCAGGCATCCACCTGCATTACGAGGAGGTGGAAGTGCTCATTTCCTCTGCTGCATGTACGGGGGGAGCGAGGGGCTGGGATGTTTGTACCAACATCTGGACAGGGGAATTGCACCCTGATATTCCCCATCTTGCACTTCACTGGTAAGCTTTTCAGAGAGAGACTCTCTCACCCTGCACCTAACATGAAAGCACTTCAGTCCCCAAGGCCTGAGGGTAACACTGCACTTCAAGTGGGAGATGAGAGGCCCATGCCCTCAAGTGTTTACCATCAAGAAAACTTCACAACACCTTCCCTGTAATGAGGTTCCAACTGGATACAAATAATTTTGGGGGACGGCTGATGAGAAGGCAGTGCTGCAGGTCTCAGCCTGCCTCTGTGTTAGCAGGTGAAGAAAGGAGGATACATCCCAGGCACCAAACACTTTGTGCTGTGAGAACCCAGAGAGCCTGCAAGGCTCACTTGGTGCCTGTCAAGAGATGCACCATGACAGGCAGGGAAGCAAGAACACATTCAACAGGACTGGGTCAAGGACATGGGAGAGGACAGCAATTTCTTCTAGTAGAGAAACTCGGGATTTACAGGCCAGCCTTGAGGACTCTTCTCTTCATGACTTCTGATATCCAGTCCTTTGGGGCAGGTAACGCAGGAGCTTGATGCAGACTCCTGCAAAATAATGAGTCTAGGGGCAGGAAGCCAAAGCAGATGGCACATGTTAAATGGAGCTGGGCTGGCCAGGGGAGAGATGGAGGAGGTGTTCTCAGATTTGTGAAGCCATCAGCCCTCGTGCTACAGAAAATAACAAAATGAAGCTCAGGCAGGGACTGCAGGCAGAATAACTTCCCTGATAACAGGATACGTGGGGGATAAGTTCCTACAAAGGGCCCTCAAATTAAATAGTGGGGGAAAAGCAAGCATAGAAGAGACTGCACAACATTCACCCAAGGCAGGACTGAACTGAAGGGTTCAGAAGAAAAAGAGAAGTTTAATTCAGCTCCTGAAGGGGTGACTTACTGTTGGCAGAGCTTTTTCTTCCACCCCAGCATTCAGTTGTCACCAAGCTCACAGGCTCCTACCTCAGATTTTAAACATTATCTCTTTGCATTCTAATCCCAACAGTACTTGCTCCCAATGCCCCAGCAGAGCAAGCCATACTAAGAAAGTGTGACTGCTGGTTGTCCACCTCCACGCAGCAGCTGCCAGTCACATCCCAGTTCCTCACCACAACCCATTTGATTATTTTGATCTGTTCAGGTGGTAGTGCTCTTTTTCTTTTTTTCCTCCTCTGGGATTTCTTCTGAAATTGCTCTAAGCTGCAAATTGAATAAACTAATTCCAGATGCAGAGACTTTGAAACAAATTTCCCTAGGAACTGAGTTTTGCAGAGAGATGCTGCACTGCCCACCAGCCCAGCCACTGCAGTCAATATAGCTCAAGCAATTTCAATTGAATCTGAACAAGACCTCACAACCCTGTTGCAATGCAATTGGAGGACTTGCCAAAAAAATCCCCATGTACTTAGTAGCATGCTGAGAAAGCCCAGCCCTCTCCTAGGCACTCAGCTTCCCACCTCTTCACAAGGAGCACACTTCAGATAAGCAACTCTATACCTCTTTTTTTTTTAAACTGTACATCTTCCACTAAAACTCAGGAGCACTTTCCTTAGCCTTCTCAAGAGCATCCTTGTTTTCCCTTTCCAAGACAATTGCCTTGTTTTTCCTTTAAAACAGTAGAAATTTCAAGCCAGCTTTTACAGCTCAGTTTGCATCCATGCATTGGTAGCTACAAAATCCAACTAGCTGCCCTGGACCTTTACAAATCCCCTGCCAGGGACCTCTACCTTATGGGCTGTAATCCTCCCCCATCTCTAAAGCTAGCTAGTACCAGAGGCTCTTCCCTACCACCTCCCTCAGAGAATCACCACCAAAACCTCCCTTGTTGCCACAGAAAGGACTCAGCAACAACTGCCCTGTTTAGAATATTTGAACAGGCTACAGCCCCATTAGAATCAAAGAAGACAAACTTAAATCCCAGGAATTACACCTCTGCATGGGTGGTTTCATCTCAGCAGCCTCTCTTTGCTCACCTTCCATCCTGAAGAGCTTTATCATCCACTCCACAGTTGCTCTGAATTACCCCAGAGGTGAGCATATTTCTGCAACAAATTAAACTGTCACGATACATTCCTTTCTACACTGTTTTTTAAAACATGTGAGCCCTGGCCGCCAGAGAATTGTTTTGGAAAGATTAGATTAGGTGCCTCGGAAACTGCTTTGGAAAAAAAAGTAAAGGGTTTTTGCTTCTTGAAGAAATCCACCTTTTTTTTTTTTTTTCCCTAGGAAGTTTGTTTTATTTTTTAATCTCAAATTTTTGGTCAATTAACTCATCTTGGTTTTTAGATGTTTCCACAAAAAGTGCCTCGGTGCAGAGGACCAATAGGGAGATTGTTTGTTTTGCAATAATCTGCCACAAACAAAAAATTAAGATCCTAAAGGCCTCTGATTTTAAAAACAATACCCATCCAGAGGCCTCCAATATTTCTATTCAATTGACCAAATCTTCTTACTGTTTTTGTAACTCATAACAAGACACTCAAGTTTTACCAGGGGATGTCTATCCATTTCTCTGGACACAAACCCCACTTACAGCCCCACAGGAAGACTGACATGCAAAGGACTGTCATCCCAGCCCTCCACTCGCATCACTTCTAAGACCAGACACCTAAAGTATTAAAATAACAGTCAAGACAGCCTTGCTTGCAATGATAAAAGGAAACAAACCCCCACCTTCTCAGGGTTCATTGTGATAAGGAAGCATTTGTCTCATCAGAAAATCAGATTAGCAACCCATCAACAGCTGGGTGCTGAATCTTTTGACACTCATCAGTTACCAAAGGAAATGGGAAGCTGACCTTGCAGTCAAAGTGCCAGACTAGGACAACAATTTCTGTTCTCAGCTCTGCTCTAGGCTCCTCCTGTTAATGTGAATTTTCATTCCCCAGTTCCCAGCTGTAAAACAAGGAGTTGTAATAATGTCCTCTCCCTGCCTGGTGTGTGCTCCAGCTATAGGCAGTGGTAGATACTTGGCCATTTTTCACTTTCTAGCAGATATGAGGGGCAGCCAAGCCTGGACACTTCCTAGACTGGAACACAGTGGCAGCTTGACATATACACCACAGAGGAACAGCAGAGGTATAAACCAGTGTCTACTGAGCATAGACTAATGCGTTCATCACAGAAGGAATGCAAAGCAGAGAACATCTTATCAGGCCTCTGCTAATCAGGTGCAGTAATTTTGGGGATCAGATGACTATAATTTGCTCATGAATCAGAGATTTCCACCCTCATCCATCTACCTCCCTGCTTTGCCACAGACCTGGTGAGACCCTGCACATGTCCCTGTGACTAAGAGCCACACCAGTACATAGCCTTGTTTCTGTGGAAAATCAGGGTCTGAAGGACTTTTCCAGGTCTAGATCTGACTCTGTCACACCTCTGTTTCCAACCTCCAACATGGTCATGGTAGTCATTTCTTTCCAGTGCATATGTTTTGAGAATCAATACCTTGATATTTGGAAATTTTGGGGCCACCAGAATTGCTACAGAGCCATCAGCTGCAACTGAGTACCAGAGAATTGAGGACATGCAGCTGTACTCTTGGGAGGAGAGAGAACAGATCTGACCCTCTAAGACTCCAGTACAGCCACCACACACCCCAGGAGAACAATGAGGCAGAAAGTGAAGCAAGGATTTGTGTGCAGCTCCTCATCCTTCAGCAGCTACACTGACTGCCAGATGGGAGGTGACACCACCAACCAGCACAGCGATGTCCTCCCCCTGCCTAGCCCCCAGCACTTATTCTCACCCTCCCTCCCACATCAGCAGAGCAAGAAGCCAGCACATGCTTGTCGAAGCAGGTCAGGGAGCAGACCACTTGCCCAAGGCTGCCTGTGTGGAAAGTGGGACAAGCCCTCCAGAAAAAGCCAACTGGCCTCTTACAATATCATGCAAATCAAAAAAAAAGGCCGGGAGAAACAAGAGTGGGAGAAACCTTGCATGACCAAGGTTATATTGTAAGGTTATGTATTCATCCTCTGCACACAAGGAGGGGAAGCAAGGGGGGTGCATGCACACAGCAGGCAGGAGGTATCTCCTGCTTTCACCAGCCTCTGCTAGGTTTGCATTCTACAAAGCAGAGTTGGGCTGTTCACAGCAGGAGTCTAACAGAGTGGGACCCAAAAGGAGCCGTTGCAGCTACAGACAGAGATCCAAGGGGAGACAATGACAACAATTAATCACAGAATTAGCATACACACAAACCAGGATCAGTCCCATACAAGAAACAGTGATGTTTTATTTACTTAACCTAATCAACTACTGTTTTATCTATTTATCATACCAACCAAAGCCAGGTTTCTCAGCCTTTTCCTGGAGAATGAATTCCAGTCCCTCACATAACATTAAGTCCCTGACATCCAATGCAAAGCCATGAGCAGGGAAGGAGCACGGCTGCTACAATCACTACAGAAACAGAGGACCTATTGCTACACCAGGAATACTGCTCTGGCTGCTGCAGTGGCTATCTGGGGTGGGATGGGATAAAATCCATCATTTGCAGGCTCCAAATGTATACATTCAAGCTTATTCTATACACATGGTTTGAAGCAGGCTGAATAGAGCTGGATGTAAGCCATAGAATCGCTGAAGATAGCACGGAGTGTCAGAGGGCTCAACGTGATCCTGGAGCAGGCCGACACGATGGCTGCCTGTTACCCCAAAAAACTGCGGATGAACAGAGCTCACTTCTCAGCAAGCCTCTAAACAAGATCCCAGCTTGCCTCAGGCACAAGCACTTGCTGGCCAGACTATTTGGAGATTTTTTACTGGTTTGCCTTTCACAGGCAATGTGGCCCCGTGCACTTCCACTGCCAGTCAGCCATGCCTCGGTTCAGCCCTGACCAGCAGGAGAGCCAACGCACCACTGCAAAACAGCAGCCTCCACAATGCCTTTTTCCACTGATCTCCTCCTCGCTTCTCTCTCTGCAGAGCCTTACCCAGGGAGAACAGGGCAGCCTGGAGCAGCCCCCACTGTGCACACCTGCATCCCTCATTTCACTCCTACTCTCTGGCTTTTTAGATCTTGCTCCTCTTCTTCTCCCAGTAAGAGCACAACATCCTCTTCATTTCACAGGCCACAGCTTCTCCCTCACGTCTGCTGTTCTCTCAAGGATGCTAAACAAGCAGAAGATGTACAGGCATCTTCCCAGAGACATTGCAGCAATGTCTCTTTTTTGTATTCGTCAAGTTATTGCTCCCACACACACATTTAAACTCAGCTCCACCAGCTCTTGAATTTAACTTGCATACGAGCAGTCTGATCTATAATGGATCTAGCTATGCAAAAGGAAAAATCCTTCTGAAGTTTGGCCCACAGCACAGCAGTATACAAGTACCTGGGCTGCCACTGCCTTATCAGAGTGCCTCACCCAGGGCATCCTACCCCTTCAGCAGATAGGCTGGATATTTGCTAGTTATCTGCTAGGTCAGTATCCCTCCTAAAGGCAAGTCCAGTGAGATAAGCAACCAGCTTAGCCAAGGCCAGATGCAGGGTCAGGACTCCCCAGCTCACAATCCTGTGGCTTTAACCACGAAATCATCTTTCAGCACAGAGATCAGCTGTTCCAAGAGCCCACATTGCTGTCAGATGGGCACCACAGGCAGGTCATGCATTAAGACAGTAAGCATGGAAAGACTTTTGCCTCTGTAGGCATTCAGGTCAGTTAGCACCACACACAGGAAGCTACAGAACCATATCCCACTGGTGAGAAGTTGGTAACGGGGTTTTGGTTTTACTGTGCTAGTCATTAAACAGTGCTAGACCCACATTATAGAGAAATAGGTAGCAACACACAGAATAAACCAGATCATCCTGCAGTATTTACCTCTGGATATCTGTAATTATAAACCAAACATCATCAGCTTCTCTGTCTCCCTGCAGTAAATAATTAACTGCAAAAGAATAGTCGTCTTGGCTCCATCCTCCCCAATCAATTCTGCTTTGCAACAACATGCTGCCTGGATTGCTCACTGTATCAGTGCACCCAAGTGTTACCCAAACCCCCTCAGAAGACAGAGGAGAGGTGGAACTGTTCACTTCAGTGCAGCACAGACCTTTCCTTCAGGGTACAAGGGGGCATCGTGGCATAACTCCCAGTACTTCAAGCAGACAGCTATGACATACACAGCTTAGCTCATGCACTGCTGCAACATCACTGCAACCATCAGTGGAGGCAAATCACGCACTCTGAGCACTCCTGTCACACCCCTCTGGACTGCCTGAGCTTTAGTTCCAAAGCTGAGAAAATTTCCTCCTCTGAACAAGAAGGTTTGGCATTCCTTTCATTGGTTTTGAATTACCCTTTCCATCCCTAAATTTCATCCAGGGGTAAGAAAACCAAACCACAAAACAAACCAAGTCTTCTTTTTAAGAGAAACCTCATTTTTTTAAAGAGATTTTCATGTTTGAATACTAGATCAAAGTTGAACATTGTGACTGCTCGGTCATGGACTATAACCTGCACAATGACCTGTTCACCTCTTGCCACCTACCCTCATCGACCTGAATTTCATACAGACTCTGCAAGTAATAGGTAAACCAGAAAATGTCCAGAGCACTCGTTCCTTTTGCCCTACTGAAAGACACCTCCTGGCTGCAAACCCAGTGGGGAGGAAGGATGATGCCAGGAGGAAAGCAAAACTGCCTGGCAGGAAGGCTGGGTTTGGTCAGACAGCAGATGGAAGCAGGTTGCATACAGATATACAACCAGGGAACAACACAAGGGCTGCCATTTGATCCTGGTTGCTTTCTTAAGATTCAAAGTCAAATTCACTTTTGAAAGAGGTGTAAGGAGAGCACAAGCAAAAATGAGAGCTGGGGAAAACCTCCAGAACTGCAGGAATACCCCTCCTTGCAACAGCCAGAAAACACTGGGAGAAGCAGAGAAGCATTACAACCAAGCAAACATCTTACACACAGTCTGGGTTCAGTTTTACATTTTTATGAGTTTAAACACATATCAGATTTAGTTGAGCTGACTATGAAGTGGTCAATAAAGAACTCCACCAGGAAGGCAGAGAAAAAAAAAGAAAAAAGGCTAATTTAGACTCAAAAAACATGGAAAGAGAGGTTCAAGAAAGAGGCAGAAGAAAGAATGGAAGGCAAACCATGACATAAAAGAGATAAATGAAACAGATACCAGGGACAGTTCAGGAAAAGATAAACCATGCAAAAAATGGAATGAAAACTGGAAGGGAAAGATAAGAGAACAAGGAACATGCCATGGCAGATCAGTTGAACAGCAGCTGGCAAATAGATCACTCATTTAATCTTATCCATATTTGTCAAATAATTTGACAAATTGATTAACACTCTTTTGTGGTCTTCAGCCAGGTATAGAGCTGATCAAGTATCATCTCATAAATATATTATTAGATTAATACCAGTAAAAATCAAACATACATTCAATATTTTTATCTCCTGCTTAATAAGCTCTGGTTCTAAGTTTACAGTTCAAAAATGTTAAAATAAACCTGGGAATAAATTACAATTAAAGATTACTTGAAGCACAACCACAACCATTTTCCTTTTCCTAGACTGATAAAAATACAGTATACTGTATAACTCATCTTGAGAGACAGAAGAAAATCACCACCTCCCACAAGGGATCCCTCTCTATAGGCACTACTTTTTGCCTTGATTTTATTTTGTTGAATGTTTCCCCAATATTCAACTTTTCTGCTCCATAAAGGTTTTTCACCCCAAGAAAACCTGGTAAGTTCCGAGGGCAGCCTAACAGAAAGGTAAATTTGGGGTGCATTGGTAGCAGGAGGGAAGGCAGTGGGAGCCATATCCATCCTGGAAGCAAATGTTTATGTTTGAGCTGAGCTTTGCTCCTCTTAAAGGGAAGGGAAATCAGGTGAAAGATGGACAAGGATGCCTCAGGATCTTTACTCTCACAGGGAAAAGTTTCCCACATTATCAGCAGCCTTCACCAAACCTCCCTGGGAGAACCAGGAAAAAAAAAAAAAGGCCAATTGGTAATTTTTCAGCTTGTTTTTATCCCCCCTCCCCCAAGACAATAGCAAGGATGCTCAGACCATGGGGTGAGAGCCATCAAAGGCAGACCATCTCCACACGTGTGGTGGCAGGGCTGCCAGGGAGCCCTGGGAAGCAGAACCAGGCTCAATAAGGAAACTGTGGCCATGGCTTTCTAGGCCGACATCAGAGGAGCAAGAGGCTACTCCCACTGCTGTTCTACCTTTACCACTGGCAGCAGCCAAGAATCAAATTCACCACAGGAGAGAACCACAACAAGGGCAACTCCCTGGGGCCGGAAAAGTGTCCCTCAGGTCATAAGTCTTGTTTAAATATCTCAGCAATATCCCAAACTGAGATAATTATTGTTAATTACAAGATCATTTTAATATAAACATGAAGGGTATTACCATGCATACTTCATCTCTTTTTAATTAAAAGAAGTAAGAGGTTCACTGAGATAAAAAAAAGACATGCTGACAGCTCCCACCCAAAAGCAGACTTTTCTGCAGCGATAACACCCATCAGCCTCCAGACCCACCGAGAAGACTGAACAGGGAAATCAATCAGCATCAGCCTCCCCAGTGCTGAAATGAAGCAGTTGGCACATTATTAATCACAGAGGAAAAACATTTTACAAGGAGAAGGACCAGACACACAGAGGGGGGACACACATGGACTTAGTCATGGCTGTCTTAAAAACACTTGGGAAAATCACCAGCTGTAGAATTAAAATACTTCAGAGCTGTGAAGGATAAACACATCAGCAGTTCTGACTACAGCAACTCTTTAGCTGAGCCCACACCAAACCTCATGTGCTTTCCTCCATTCAAAACCAGTTCCTGCTCCAAGCTGCACATACTACCCATGCCAACCAGACTGAAGTGCATTGTGACACCAGGAGTACCCTTTCTGCATTTCAAAGACCTACCCAGGAGCAACTTGCACATCACAGGCTACAAGAGATATGACCATCCAACTTGGGACACTGAAACAGTCAATGGCTTGACTTGCCATACAATGGCTTAACAAGCCATTCCTGCTGCACCGTCCTGTTTCCAGCTGTACTAAGCATTTCTCCAGCAGCTCCAGAGTCCGCCAGTCCACTCCGACTTCTCTCATTGTCTCTTTTGTCTCCAGGCACGCTCCACTGCTTGAGGCAATTTAAAACACATCCCCAGTCAGGACCTGTACGGGCCAAGCGAGCCATCAGATGCACCTTCGCTTGGGGTGAAGCCGCTGCAGCCCCGGACGCCGCGACACCCTTTGCAGGGCAGCAGGGCGCGGGCAGCCTCGGCACGCCGCAGAGCCCCAGCGGCGAGCGTCCCTAGGAGGGAGGGAGGTGTCACCAGCTCCGCAGAGCCGCATGCTCGCAGAACGGGGGACCTCGCTCCCTTGCTCACAGATGCACACAAATACCTGCACCTCCACCACCTGCCTGCCCCCTCCGCGCGTCGCTCCGGGCCTGGCGATGCCTGGCACCGCCATGGAGCTGGTCTCTGCTGAGACGTGTCAGAGCCCAGCAGGTACCTGCTTTGGCAAAGAGTGAGGAGTCTGGCGCTCCCCCTTTAAAGCATCACAGGAGAAGTGTGAGGGATGCAAGGGGATGAGAGAAGACGAATGCAGTGGGCTGCAAATTGGGGGTGCGAAGAAGAGGAGGTGAACACGGCTGTAGCTAAGGGATATGGAGGGGAGCGGGACGGCAAGGGGGGGGGAAAGGAAAAAGGGCTGCAGCTTGAGAGGGTGAGGACAGCACGGATGTGGAGTGGGTGCAGAAGAAGGGCAGGGGACGGAGGGCAGAGAGAAGAGAGGGCAAAAGGGGTACAGAGGTTGTGGCTCGGTGGTACCGCACCACCCTGCCACCCCGGCGGCCTGCCAGGGCTCGGGTGGGCAGGCAGCGCCCAGGCAGCAGAGTCATGGCGCGGCCAGGCGAGCAGGTGGGTGGCCGCCACCGCCCCCAACACCCCGGGCCCCGCCACCGCCCACCGGGCCGAGGGTCCGTCCCTTTTCACCGCCGCTCCGGGCACGGCGGGGGCAGCCCCAGCACAGCGGGGGTACGAACTTGGCGGCGGGGGGAACAGCCCCACTAACAGGTGGCGGCGGCGCTACCGACCCGTCCCCGCCGAGCCGGTGGGCGCTGCCGCTGCGCGACGGCGCGTCCCACCCACCCCTACCAGCGCCAGCCCGC
>VYXD01002846.1:570189-686143 GCA_013397195.1 Hylia prasina
GCCGGGCGCTGCCTCGCCCCGGCGGGTGACCCCTGCTGCCTCCGCTCCCCGCGCCCGGAGAGCCGCCGGGATCGCGTCCTTTCCCGTTGGGGATCCGTTTGCGCTTCCCGCCCCGCTGCGGCCCCTGCGCAGGAGCGCCCCGCGCCCGAGGGGAGGGGAAGGCCTGGCGGCCGCCGCTCCTGCAGCCCGCCCTTCCCCGCGGGACTGCCCGGGGCTGCGTTGCCTTTGTCGGCGCCCCACCGAGGCGTTCGGGGGAGGAAGACCAGAGACCCCTGAAATGTAGTTTTGATTGCCAGTCACGGTCCCGCCTGATAACGCGGTGCGCTAAACTCGTCTCACAGGGTGCATTTATCTGGTCCCTGGAAATGCTTAGAAAAATAGATGACTCCAAATTATTCAAGTGCAATTAAGGCCACAAAGGAAAAAACACCTGAATTGACTCTGTATAAGGCAGATGGGGTTCAGTTAGGCTTAGCAGCAGAGATATGCACTGCCCGAGCAGAATTACTGCAATTTCAGATGAAGGTCCAAGCGTGTCGAAAGGCTCTTGTCTGATCCTATTTGAGTCCCACAAGGAGCACTGCTGAAGCAGAGCTAGTAAATATGGATGGACTCAAGCTTCATATCCTGAAATTGGGTCTGTCAATGCAGTGCTTCCCATTCTGTCACAGTACACCAGGCATTTTCTACTCTTGGGCACCATGCTTCCCCTATTACTATTTGGAAACTGGATAGTGGATTGCATAGTCACTGTATTATCCAGCAGCTTGCAGAAGTAATCAAGCTTTGATGCAGAATATGATGTCAAATAACGTATGCATTCCTGGTAATGGAAAAGCACTGCTCGTCCTGACATATGTTTCAAGCACATTTTCACAATTTATTGTTTCCATTAGAAAAGTATTTAGTAATCTGAAAATCGATCTAAAACCCATTGTTCTAGATACTACGCTTGACACATAATAAAAAGAAAGCTCATGCCCTGCAGAGCTTGTAGCAAGAGCAGATTAAACATGTTCTAAGGATACCCGTTGAGAGAGTCGTGCAGGTTTTCTCAGGTCTCACCAACGTGTTGCACCAGCGCAAACAAACCTGCCAGAGCACTTTTCCAAAAATCGGCACGCAAACAGACAGGTCCAAACAAAAAGGCTGAAGCCTTAACCTACCTCGAAACTCTTCCCTTGCTTCTAACAAGCCCTCCTGACTCTGAACGACCTCTCAGTTCTCCGCAGAAGCGAGGGCCGCAGCTCACGGAAAGCCGGCATCTCCCCGAGCGAGCCGAGGGCAGAGCGGCAGCGCGCACAAAGGTGATGGGTTTCTCCACAAGCAGTCACACGCACCGCGCACCGCCTCTCCGGGCTACCTGTCTCGTCTTGTTTTAGCCGTTTCTAACGAGCAGGCAGGGTACTGGAGCATGCAGAAATCTTGCTTTTTGAGGCACCCTGAAAACAGGCTTGTGTTTTTTGGTACCTAGGTGGCCCAGAAGAACTTGTCAGGAAGCAAGCACCAAATAAGTAGTAAAATAGTCACAGCTATGGAGGAACCTCAGTTACGTGCTTCTTGGGCTTTTCAGTGACCTACAAGAACCAAGAAACACCAAAAGAGGAGACTGAAACTGCCTCTCTCTTGCTCATTCTTCAGTGCCAGATCACATCAGGCTGTAAGATACCTGAGGACTATTTGTTTGCAGACTGCTGGAAGACAGAGATGGAATCACCTATTGGTGAATCATAACCACACAATCACAGTGGGGTGATGGCACAGACTTGCAAAGACACAGAGAGTGATAATAGCTTAAAAGTGTCTTCTTTCCCCTTCTTTTTGATAAAAAAAGCAAAATACTGGGACTACATCCTCAGTTGTGGCAAAGCAAAGTAACTCCATTGCTTTTGTCACAGATTTACACTTTCTGAGGTCATAGCCCATTCTGTTCATAAAATTTTTTTCTTCCTGAGCAGATTATTCCTTCCTTTCTCTAAACTTGAGTTTAATTCCTGGAAAATCTCTGGCTTGCAGTGCTCTAACTGTTGTAAGCCTTGCTTGACAGGAAAGGAAGGCTAATCAAATACTGCGTCCACTGGCATGCAGAGCAATATAAAGGAAAATGAGAGTATCTTTAGGTCCTTACTGCCACAGTAAAACTCCAAAAACAGAATGTGCAGTGGAGTTGAAAAGCTGTTCCATCATTCCCATACCTTCAATTTTGCATGGTTGTTTTCACCAAACTGTGTGTAGCTTGCAGCTGGAAAGCCATAACTCATAGACATGCTTATCTGTCATGGCTTGTTGTACCAACACTCTAAATTCAGTCTGTAAAAGTACATTACTGATTTTTGTAGGTGCTGTGACCCAAAATTACCTCCTTGATATTTTCACCCCCTCTTTAACTTCTGTAAGAGAGGAATTGTAGAGAAGACATAAACTTAGCTGTCCACTGTGTGACATACAGTCCTGCCAAGAGCTAAGTGAGCAACTGAACTTCCTCATCAGCTACAGATCAAGGCCACATTTTTTAAATTAGAGTATTTTTTTGGAGTGATTTCTACTAGAAACACCTTAGTTGAATTATTCTTTCTTTCTCCCTAGTAAAAAACTCAAAAGAACATGAAAAGGTCTTCTTGTGATCATCAAAATCATCAGCAAAGTAGGTAACAGTAATTTTTTAGCTTCACAAGGATACATACTTAAATACATCCAGATATGCACCATATATTTTTGACATACTGGAGGGTTTATCAGTTCTCAGCAGACACAGGGTAGATTAATGGTGTAAGTTGCTATTGTTCTGGGTCTCCTGTTCTCACCATATCTACAAGTTCACCTGACTTTTAATCATGCAGGTTGCTTTCTGGTTCTTTCCATGGCTTTTGAGCTCAGCCTAGTCCATTTTCCTGGATTCACACTTTTTCTGTGTAACCAAAACTTTCTTGGAAAGTGTTTGCAAGGAAGGCTCTGTCACTGTGCTCCCTTTAACAATGTCTCTGAGACCATGCTGAGAAAAGCGGAGATCTTGGTGAGTTTTGCTTCCCCATTGTATCATATTCTTCAGGATTTTTTAATTTAGTCCTCCTGCAGATACGCTAGACTCAAGAAACCTGCAACTCCTTTTCTCATGCTGGGATGTTTTTTTGCTCGTCTCTCCCTGAGCTTAGAGGTTGACTAGTGTCATGGCAGAAAGCATATTGATAAGAAATCAACTTTTAATGATTTCTGTCTTTCTAGGGAATGCAAATTGTTTCTTGTAGTATCTGACAGAGTAACACAAGTAACCTGCCATGGCAACCAGCTTAAGGAATAGAAAAAAAAATATATCATTACAAGGTGCTTTGTTACTGTAATGGGAAAAGAAGCTGAGACCTTATCAGTTTTGTTCACTTACGTGTCATGCATCATCTAGGTAGCAGAACCTGTCAGTAGAAGTTTGTGTTCGATTCGGTGCAACTCATCTGCCTCGTGGGCCTATCTAATACTTGGATCAAAGCTGAAGTGCAGTCAGAAGGAAAGAAGGAAGTGTTCAGAAGAATTGAAACAAGGCTGGATTCTCAGAAATACAAAGACAAATCCATTTCCTCAGCAAGCTGATGCAATGCTGAAGATGCCAGTAAGGGATGAACCAATTCTGAAATTAATTTGGCTTGCATTCTCTGACAGTCTCCATTATTTTACTGTCCTCTTATTTATTTATTTGTTTGTTTGTTTGTTTGTTTGTATGTTTTAAGTGAAGTAAGTCTGCAGATCTGCAAGCATTTTGGATTTACCTGGGACAAAGGATGGAATAGGCTTGCAAAGTCTGTCCTTCTGGGAAGGACAGACTCATTGCCACTCAGTTTGCTTGGGTTAGTGAGCAAATTTAGAAATGGCAAAGGGAATCAGCTGAGGGCAGAGAGGGGAAACCCTCATAGTTACCGATTTGGGAGGAAATAAAAGCTGAGTTTTGTCAGCTCAGAGGAGGACAGTTTTGAAAACTATTGTTTATGCACAGAAGCCAGTGGAACTACCCTGTGCTGAGATAGGCTCATTTGTAGGTCTGAAGTCGGTGTAGGGTACACTTTACTCTAGAGCTGGAAAAAATACCTTCTGCGGGACAGATTTGAAAAGTGAAGGAAAAGCTGAAAGTTTCTTAATCCCTTGACTACTGATTTAAGCCACAAGTAACACAGCTCCAGCTGTGTGATGGACTGAAGTGTATTCTCCCCTTTCTATTTTAAAAACACTCTCTCCCAGTTAAAATTTATGCTGTTCATGCACTAGTACTAATGCTTGAGAAACAGTGGCCAGCTTTCTGAGCTGCCTGGGGCCTAGCTGAATTCACAGGTAAAATTCTCATGATTCATGGATAATCCTCTTCTGTCTTCCTGGTGAGGTTGTAGAGAAAATACTGCTAGATTACAAACCCTGCTAGATTACAAACCCAATAGCATGACTTGGAAATAAGCCATTGAAAAGAAACTCTTAATGTATCAGATAAATCTGTGTGAGATGCAAAGTGATTTGTGAGTTCACTCTTGATGATGAATTCTTATACTGTGAGTGACTGACCATAAAAAGATGGGAAAAATCTGAGTCTCCTGCAACACAAAGAAACCATGAGATAAATGAAAGTCATCTCAAAGGAACCATGCTAAAACTGTTCAACACTACTATTTAACACAGTCTCCTAGAGACTGGGAAAAGTCAGCAGGCTTCTCCTTACTGCAGGTTGTACCAAGAGAGACATCACAAGTGTTAAATGCCACAAGTGTGTACTGTCATCTCAAGGGCCTGGGAATCTTAGAGATATCCAAGACTTGGAAGCAGCAGTGCAACTGCTAAAAAAAAAAGACCAGTCAGTCCTGGCTGCAAAGGGTTTTTAAGACTGACACTGAACCGGAAAGATCTCCTGGAATAATCAATTAACAAAAGAAAACACTGAATTAATTAATCAATCCTCAATAAATCAACACAATCTTCCTCTATATCATCTCCAAAGACATGACATTGCTTCAGATGATCCAAGCAGTGAATGGGACCACTTTGGTTTTAATCCCCAAAACAATGACATTAATATTGGATTAAATTCTGCTAAATAAGAGTGCTGAGGCTTCCTTCAAACCAACCAGATTCTCAGTGGGCAGAGCAAAATTGTCACTTCTGGAGTGTTACCTGATCCAGGACAAGATCTTTCTTATGATGGATTTTCTTTTTGAAATAAGCAAGGCAGCATCTTGCCAGGTGCCTGGCCTTTGCTCCACCAAAATGAGAGAGAGAAAAGATTCCTGTTGACTGAAATAAATTTTGCTAACAGTTGGATTTGGTCAATTTTGAACTGAGAATAGAAACTTGTAGAGACGATGCTCTGGAATCGCAGAAATGAAAGGCTTTGTAATCAGAGCTTGGAAGTGGAAGGACATTCATGTTCCATAGTTTAAAAATACAGACAGCTGCTGATTCCTTTTTTTGCTATTAAAATCCCCACAACCCAAACACACACACACAAAAGACATATTTCAAAGACTGGTCATTTCCCAGTCAACCTCCTTGTAGAGACACTATGGGAATGAACAGTGTCTCTACTATCACGTCTCCCTAGATGTGGTATGCAATAGTTGGTAACATGAGGCCCTCCCCTGAATGGATGATGGGATGGTTGGGCTTCAGATTTTGCTGTGTGGGGTGGGCAGGGGGGAGAGATGAGATACAGGTTTGATCTCACACAAGCAGTGTGGCTTTCTAGAACTGCCTGCTAGTTCCAGTCTGATCTGAAGCCCACTGCCGTCTGCAGTGTCCCGTTTGTTCCTGTGGGTGTTTGCTTTAACCCCCAACAAATGTTCTTTTTGGCTATTCGTGCTTTTCCGGGGAGTTGTAGCTGATCATGTGGTGAATCTGGAGCCTGAATTACTTAGAAATGACACTGATTCTTTCATGAGGTGCCCCCACCTCATCAAAAGTTGCCAGGGTTGGTGGGGTCCTGTGTCTCCTTCAACTCTCTGCTGAGCCTGCCAGCGTAGATCAGCGAGGGTCAACGACAGTAGGAGGCCTGGTAATGCAGAAATCTGCAAGTTGGAGCCACACTGATTTTCCTGGCAGTGGCTTGCTGGCATATGTACAGGAGCTTTTGTTAGCTATCAGCCTGAATGGAATGTCAATCATTCCCTTGGAGCCTGATCTTCAGATCACTGCACTCTGAGAGAGGGCTTTTGCCTTCATCTTCATACAGCAATAACTCAGGTCTTTGGAAGCTGGAAGAGAATTTTTTGTTAAGAAGCCCTTGTGATATTTAGTCCCTATGTGATTTTCTTTTTCAAACTCTACAGAAAAGTTTGAACCCTTTGCAACTGATATGCTACCAGGTTTTTTTTATGGACACTTTGGATCACTTACCATGCTCTGGGTCATCTGTCACTTTGCTGGCAGGAGCTAGATTTCCAGAGTGGAAGCAGGATGAGTTGCTGAGGGATGTCTTGTGCTGTATCATTTCTGCATTCACTGATGTGCAACAGATTTATCTGTGTAGTTCAAGGCCTCTGCTTACCAGATGAGTTTGTACTGAAATCTCAGATCATCCCACATGATTCTCCTGGAAAAAACACTAAGATTATTGGTATTCTTTTTAAAATAGTCTTTTTCTTCATCAGCTAATTCTGATTTTCTTCCCTTCAGCATCAAAGAACAATTGCTAACTACATCTCTTTCTTGCAGAAATTTCAAAGCAGTGTTGCACAGCATGATTCAGGCATGCACACACGGTAGAACTAGATAGAATTAAAGACATTTGTGTTTATCCAGTTAAACTACTGGTTCTTTTTCCTTTGACTGTTTTTTAATATACTGGCCACACATTGTCTCTAACCCTGCCATGCAGCCCTCTTTCTCATCATCATGTTTAAGCTACTGAGACTTCTCTTAAGTCCCTCACTAAACTCTGGTTTTCTTTCTACTGTAAGGAGGTGCCCTGAGCCTTGCTATCTATGCAAGCAAGTAAAGCTGATGTGAAGTAGAAATACAATAAAATAAAATAAAATAAAATAAAATAAAATAAAATAAAATAAAATAAAATAAAATAAAATAAAATAAAATAAAATAAAATAAAATAAAATAAAATAAAATAAAATAAAATAAAATAAAATAAATTCACCCTGTAGACTGGAGATGCCTTCTCAGCATCTCTCTGCTTCTTAATGCTCTTGACACTCCAGTGTATGCTCTATTCCTACCCAAGCTTAGTAAAGCTTGCTTATCTGGTCCCTTTCCATCACAGGCAGCTGTTTTCCTCTGTGGCAGCCTCCTCCTGATGCTCTTGTGCATTGTTTCCAGCTCCCCCTTCATCCTTTTCTGTGATTACCTCAAATACATGCTGCTGCAGTAACCAAGTCCATAGGTGACCTCAGCCTTGACGTTATTTATAGCAAAGGTAGACACTGTCCTGCAGTGCAGCTGCTCATTGTCAGAGCTAAAGATCCTGAGTTATAGAGCTCCCTGGGAGCTTATGGTGGTATTCCCACATCAAGTGAGATCCAGGTTAGATATAGAAAACTTTCCTTGGCAGTTAGGCTCTGCTCTTGTGTCACTATCCTGTCTAGGCTGTGATGAGAGATCCCTAGTAAAGGTGAGGGCATAGTCCTCCCTCAAAAATGCCTCCAAGAGCAGCACAGGGCTAGAAATCATCCCTTCAGTCAGAGACGTCACATAGTTGACCTCTCCAGGGTATTTCTACACCTATTTCACACAGATTCTCTTCTTGCTGACAGCTACCCCTTTCCTTATTACAGAACTTTCCCACACCAAAGCCATAAATTCAACTACAGCATCTTGGGGTTTTTGTCTGCAGTTTGGTCATCCCCTTTCTTCTGCTGCTTCTCCATCAGGGAAGGTGAAAAGCAGAAGAGGACCTGCAGTTACTTGCATCTTGCAGGACTGGTGCAGGTCCATTGCATGTTTCTAGGTAACTTTTCAGGCAGATGTTCATGAGCTTAGCAGTGTGTGACTCTCTGTGTATGTATGAGCAAATCACCCAGGCACTCTCTGGGGGTTTTCAAGGGGCCAGTGGTAAATTTCAGAAGTCAAACCTCCTGCAAGATTCCTAAGCTGAGATGCCCCAAGTAAGATATTGCAAATTTCTTCTCTGGTTTCAGACTCGTGACTTCATGTTTCCCACCATCAGTCAGCAGACTTCAGTTGGGGAAATACTGAAGTTAAGGTACGAAAACACTGATCACAAATGTTACATGAATCCAAGTGACTGATGGAATTTCAGCCATTGACTGTCATGGCTTGTGTTAATCTACAGATGTTGTATTAACTCTGAGTGATTTCCTAGTTCTCATTAGCAATATGCTTTGATAGGGGTAGAAGGTGTTAGCTGTATTTTCCCTTCAGTGAGCTGTTTAATCATTGGAGCTTACTGGCAGTGGGATTTGGGGGGCTTACGTGATCACAAAGTGAATTAAGAGTAGAACATGCCCTCCCTCTGGCTTCTCTGGGACAGTGCACAGGGGAGGGAATGGGTTCAAAGCTGCTCTTTCCCCATTTAAGCGGCACTGGTGTGCTCCAGTGAGGACTGTGCAGGAAACTGCTGCCTCCTTAGTCAAGACCTTCCTGGTTTTCAGGAGCACACTCAGATCAGCTCTCCTGCAGATCAGCACATGCCTGTGAACTTGTTGTAGCATGTTTAGCTGCACGTTCTTGTTGGCTTACTGAGGTCTGATCCAGAGCTTACTGCAGATACAGGGAAGATTCATGTACTCCTTCCGTGGCCTTTGGTCTACTCTGTGAAGGCAAAAATACAACTGTGATAGATACATGGGTGAGTGAACCCTACATTACCACCACATTTCACTCCAAAGAGATGGCAAAAGGGATTCTGCAGCCCAACCCTGTGCATCCCAGGGCAGTAAAAGCAACATGAATCTTACTTAATAAGTAATTCAAAAGCACTTTCTGGTTTGTGAATCATCTGCATCCCAGACTTTCTGAGGCTCTTGGGTAATGAGACAAGAATAGTGCAGCTTCTGTAGTCATTTCTACCTGCTCACTGGGCTGCCAGCCTGCTCTGGCCCTAATTTTGAGCTATCCTTTAAAACTGCTCTGTGCCACTAAGCAGTTCTCATCTAGAGATCTCAGACATGAAGTAATCCTCCCAGCTTTTCTATAAAAAAAGCCAATTACCATTAAACCTGTTTTACAGGTGGGTAGGCTGAGCTCCAGTCTGCCTGAGATCACAAAGTGTTATTTAGGGCCAAACTGCCTGGGCTGACACATTCCTGCAGCAGGATTGACTGCTTTTCTTAGAGGAAAAGAGTGTCCAGGCAGAGGGAGGGCTGGCCTCTGTTTATGTACATGGTTTGCACAT
Source organism: Hylia prasina (assembly GCA_013397195.1). Taxonomy (NCBI): domain Eukaryota; kingdom Metazoa; phylum Chordata; class Aves; order Passeriformes; family Sylviidae; genus Hylia; species Hylia prasina. Next base: position 579,518 of record VYXD01002846.1, read on the forward strand.
GACTGTGAAGCACATAAACCTCACTGGCTGCATGGCTGGAATCCAGGTGTCCCTCGGATGAAGATGGAAGTGTAGGGTAAACTAAAGCGCCATGCTCTGCTCTTTGTGCTGAGCCATCCGGCAGGTGGGAATGCACAACTCTGCCTGATTGCTTATGCCTGAGTCACCTCCTTCAGCATTTGCCACTGCCTAGCATGTTAGCATGCTGCCTGCTGGATAATAAATGACTTCATCTGCTGCAGCACTGAGGATACTATTAAAAATTAACCCTGGGAAATAGTCCTGCATATTTTTTTCAGTCAGACCCAGACAAGGGGGAAGAGGAGAGGAATGCTGTTGAAATGGGATTTGCAGAAAAGGCAAGTGGTGAGTTTTAGTAATGGGGATGGTTCAGGCTTCAGTTTAATCGCTGCAGTTGTTGGCAATCAGCGATCAAAATTCAGAGTGCTTAAGGCACTTGATAAAGTTAACAGCAATGCAGTTAGAAAAGACTCAATAGGCATATTGCAGAGGAGGTAAAAGAATGGGATAAATGGGGATTATTGTGCTGACATATAATTTATGACCCGTTTGCAGAAATAAATGAATTTATCACGTGGATGTTATTGCCACTGGTAAGGAATGATGCCTGTAGATTTGGTTTATGCATTGCACACTTTTCTCATAGTATCACACTTAGAACCACACCTTACCTATAGTAGCATGCAGAGTATATTTACAGAAGTGAAGGATTTGTATTAAATATCTCAGGAAACAGAGCAACTGACAGACAGATATTTCATTTTCTTGGCTTCTCTTGCCTCCAGCACCCACACAGTATCCATCAAATTGTCTGGAGTCAAATCCTCACAGGCTGCATTTGAAGCTTGGGCAAGAAGCCAGCTTGGTTTAGAGAGCAAAGTCTTGTCTGTCCGCATGCACTTACCACTGTCTGTGTGCTGCAGTCTGGAGCAGGGGAACTCAGCCTTATGCTCAACAAAAAATGCCCCTTTAACTCCCTTTGCATTGTTCCAAGAAAGGGATTTGATCTGAAGACTGCAGGCACATGTATTAATGATTCCATTGTTGACACAAAAATTGCACTTTGTTCTGAGACGTCATTCAGCTGGCTTTGGTACAGCAGCAAGCAGCACGTCCCATCCTGAACCCATCCTGAGGGATGTCCCAGCTCCTTGAGCTGCTCCATTCATGGATGGTTGGTACCTATAGATGGTCTGGATGGCAACACAGGCTGTAATGCCAGGTACAATGACTGTGCAAGCAGATCTGCCCTCTGGCTGGCATGCTTTTCTCCAGAAGCGTATTGTGGCTGCTGATTTCACAAATGTACTGTGATATGATGGCACCTATCCAAGGGCCAAGCTGAGGTCTGCATGTTTGTCCTGAGTCACCTGCTCATCTCCATGTGGCAGAGGTATTTCAAAATGTTGGGCTTAAGCAACATTTCCTGCTGCAGCAGGAAAAATTATATAAAATTCCTTCATTAACAGTGTTACAAATTTGCTGGATGAAAAGTATTCAGATATTGCTATGTCCAAATTGGAGACAATTCCTACTCTAAGATCTTTTCTTACTTGTGATATTTACAGAACCATTGTTGAAATATTCCTCAGGCTAATTCCTGCATTTTATTTATTGTCTGTCCTTTCTCTCTCCATCCAGACTGAGCTTTGTCATTAGCCCTAGTCCCTGGTGCCTACGTACAGCTCCTGCTGCAGCCACACACACTGCTGGAACAAGGATTTTATTTTGATGATTACTGACCAGGAATTATCACAATGGTTGTCATCAATACAACACTAATTTATAAACATGGTCTTTGTAGAGGTTTTGGAAAGCCCAATAGCTTAGAGTTAGTTTGGCACCTCTTTGCAGAGTAGATGGTGCGTGTTGAAATCACTTCCTTTAACTTCAATAGATTTGAGATCACGCCCATGGTGGGGTTATTTCCCTCCCCTTCACTCCCACACCCCCCAGGTCTCTGTATTCACTCTCCAGGTTGCCAAGGGCTGTGTGTGTTACTCGTGTTGTGAGGCGAGTATCTCAAAGAGGAAAGAAGTGATCTGTGCAAACAGCTGTAGGCATACATCCAGCCACCCAATTCTCTAGAAAAGGAAATTGTGATCTACGCCTGGAAAATCTGCTTCCACAAACCAGGAGTTAACCAGTAAACAATGAATATACAGTTGTGTTCCTAGACACTTGTGTTTCCACTGGCTTTTAAGGAGAATGAGAAGGAAATGTATTTTTAACACCAGTTCAACTTGCAACTTCATCTGCTAGTGCAGGGAGGAATCAACTGATAATGTAGATATTAGCCAGCTGCCAGTGTTTGGTACACAGGACTACTTGGAATGGTCTGTGCTAGTACATCCACAGCATGGGATAGGAAGTGACCATTGTAGGGCAAGACAGGGGAAGCTCGTGTGTATTCCAAGGAAGACAGATTCTGCCAGTGGTGATATATCAGGAGTTGTTGCAGGGGATATACATTGCACTTTGTCAAAAGTCCATCTCCATCCTAACTTTCCCTAAGTGGGAAAGTCTAGGAATGGAAGGTCTTTGCTCAGACTGTGAAGGAAGTGGATGAAGGTGAGTTACAGTACTACAAGAGCTTCATGGCTCCTACAGATAACAGTAGTTTGTGGACATGGGAGGATTCCCATTCCGAATTTCTGTCTTCTTCTGAAGGGATTTGCTCAGCCATGTACCCACCACCCAGCTCAGGCACTAGGAGTTTCTGTTCAATCTACGTAAGGGTTAACACAGGGTCTCTTCTGAGGTCTTTCAAGGAAAGAGGATGGAGTGTTTAGCCAAAAGTGCAGGCATTCAGGCCAAAGAGCAGTGATCAAGTAAAGGTTTTCATGGCCAAAGAGCTGGCCTACAAACATGACTGGAGTCCCCTGTGGAAGACAAGCCATGTTCACTGCCATGTACTTCACCAGACAGTGGGGCTGCTGACACATCCAGCCTTGAAAACTGTCAAGCAAAGCTTTTGAGGTTGGTGTGAGATTTGTGTGGACTGGGATGTGTTTTATGGTTTTCAATACTTGGAAACACTACCTGAGTGGGTCTCAGCCAGCATGCTGAGTTAGGTAATGGAGCTGAATTTTTACTGAAACTTCTAGACAGTGCATAAAACATAGAGAAGCATACCAATAATGCATCTTTTCTCATCACTAATCTCACTTAGCTGCTGGAATATAAGTACACAGTCCTTTTTCTAAGCACACATTATGCAGAATCGGAGCCAAGGCTGTGAAGAAAATGCCTAGAAATCAGGTCTCTCCTGTCGTTTTGGGGACAGGGAAACATTCTTCATTCTGTATGAGGATGGGATTCTTTCTAGTAGTCTAGAGGGAGTTGTACATGGCAATGACCCAAATATAGATGAATCCCAAGGCTTTCCAAAGAGGCTATCCATGAAAAAGGCAACCTGAGCTGCTTAAATTCTAGGGAAAATCCCAATATGGTATGGTGGTGTGTTGCATCACTTTTCATTCCTGTGTAGTATTTGCTGAACTCAACTCCAGGCTGCCTGCAGCAGAAGCAGTTGTGTAGACTCAAGGGTTCCTTTGAGCAGAGAGAACCATTTGTGCCTTTACTCAGTTCATTCACTGATGCTGAGCCAGAAGGAAGCACAAATCACCTCATAGACTGGTGAGCTGAAACAGCCTTGGGGATGGGCAAGGCACTTGAGGCAAAAGGAGGACTTTGGCTCTTAGAATATTAGGACAGGGAGCCGTGTCTTCCAGGCTACAGGTGGTGGTCCTACGATTATATGGGCGAGCACAGGGATGCACAGGGTATACAGTGTTTGTTCCAGTCTGCAGAACTGCCTGGCCCCATTTATTTACCTGCTGATCTCCTTTCTCTACATCTGCAGACTGCACTCCAGCCACCTTATTTCCTGCCCTGCAAGACAGGGATTTGCTGAGGGCTTTTGCCAGAGCTGTTGTGTGTATTGTGGCTCACAGTGGTGCTGTTGCTGTGATGGCTGAAAGCCCCGGTGTACATGAGTTGCATTCAGAGTAAGCTTTGAACTGTGCAAAGTGCATGCAAACTAGTGGTGTAATGGCATGCAAACTGGTGCTTCGACCTGATTAAATTTTTTTAAAGCCCCAGTTTCTCCACTGCTTTACATCATGTGTTGTCACACTGATGGGAAGTGAAAATAGCAATCCCTTTCTGATTTGGTAACATTTTATGGTGGCTTTGTATTGGCACAAAAAGCAAGTACACATTGGAAAGCTGCTGTTTCCCCTGTCTGAAGACAACTAGATAAATTTCACAGCTAAATCCTGCTTGGAAAAACAAGCTTAAAAAGCACAGTGTGGCCACAGGTTCCTTTACACTGCAGCAAGCAATGAAAAAGAACAAATGTTGCTCCTGAAAAACTATGGAGAAAGAGTGACTGACAATAACTCCTTTCCAGCATCAATTCATTTTCCCCTTAGTTTAATGTTGAAAACAAAGTTGTAACTCAATCATTGACCATGGAATTCATCCCAGAAGAAATGCAAGGACCACCAACAATGGTCCAGGTGTGGATTATAAATATCATCAGGAAGAGATGTTCTGTGTCCCGGGGGCATTAATCCTGCAGCCAGTGCTCTTCCTTTTATATTTTGAATTTAAGCCTGCCATTTTTAGGGCTTCTCAGCAAGACTTTCTCTTGCAGAGGATTCCTACCACAACAAGCACAGTGATACACCTAACTGAATGAGCCCTACAGCGGTACTACAGTTGTAACAATGTTGGGTTTTTTACCTACCAATTCCTTGGTAAAAATTACCGTCTGGCAGCTGCAGAGAAGCTTTGGACTTGTCCCATACCATGGGACAGGATACCATACACTGGAAAAGCAGATGTGTGCAGACAGCATCCTTGAGCTTTCCAAAACCAGGAAATAGTTTGACCCAAAAGAAACTGAGAAAGGTAGAGGGCCTTGAACAGAGGCACAAAACAATAATAATTTATAGACAGGCATTTCAAGTTACCATTGATTCATCTTGAGTCAGGAATTATATAAAAAGGGGAGTAAAAGCATACTTTCCTGGCTCTCAGTATTTTTTTTTGGATAAGAAATTTTTGTTTCCTTTTTCCTGTAAAAATGTAAAGGGAGAAAAATATTACATTTACTAATTTATTTATTTACAACTTTTCATTTTAATTAAGGCAGAAATAGGAAATAAGCCCTTCTGGAACTAGGCAGTCCTGGCTCAGTGGCTCAAATATTAATACAGTGCCCTGTGTCACCTTTGCTACACCATGTCTTTCATCCCAATCAATCATCTTGACTGCACAGTAATGCAACTACTTCTGAGTAGAATCTCTTGGTCATGAACCAGAATCTGCTTCTCTAAAGCAGTGGTACAAAGGAAGGAAAGATCCCTATGCTGTGGCGTCTGCACTGGGTATTGCTTGAAAGTAAGTGGGATTCCGCCGGAGTTCTTCCCTCCCAGCAGAGCTGAGTCAGGGTTTAAGCTAAAGAGATATCCCAACACAACTGAAGCTGTCTTAAGCTTACCTTTTCCCTAAGAGATCCTACACCATGACAAGGTACCATTTGCTGTTTTCATTATCTTCTAGTATCCCAAAATTTACCAAGCCAAGGAGGATGTTCACTTTCCTTGAGCAAGCATGCAGCAGTGAGAGGAGACAGGTTCTGTCACTCAGCATTGGCTCAGGACCTTGGAAGTGCGTGGTCACCTTCAAAGGCCACACATGGTTTCTGTGAGACTTCGGTGACATCAATAGTCTGCTGCACTTGTTTACAGAAGCAAGGGCAACTTAAAACTGTGAAGGCCCATTTTTCAGTGTGAGTTAAAATACTCTATAAAAACTCTTATCTAAAGTTTTTCCAGGTCTAGTTCAGTTTGAAAAGATACAGTTTTGTACAAAATGCCAAATGTTTCCTGACTAAGCTTTCCTTTCTGATTGCAGTTTATGAATTCATATAAGCCTGTGAAAAGGAGCAAAAACAAATGCCCAGATTCATTGAATCAGAGAAGATGTTTTATTAACTGGATTCTCTCATTGCCCTTTCTTTCCATGCCAGGTGCAGTGACAGAAAAATAACTTCACTTCACAGACTCCTGTCATCTTCCGGATCTTTGGATCAGTTGTTTTTCCCTCTCAGCCTCATTAATTGCTTCTGAGGATGAACTTCTAAACACCTGCTGTGGTCGAAACTGTTCTTACATCATCTCCTGAACACAGTGACTTCAATCACATGAAATCATGAGGTTAATGCCACAGTTGAGACTTCAAAGCTGTTTCTGCAGACCTGAGCTGATTTTTTTTTTTAATGCTACAATAGCTGCTAGTTCTTAACCAATAGAAGAATTACCAAAGTTGTCAGTGTTCTGCTTATCATGCAATACAAGAAGATGGGAAAATTTTCTAGCAGAACCGCAGTCTGGATGGGGGTGGCAGTACCGTAAGATGAGTTCTCCACTTAATCTCAGATTAGTTTTGATTTTTGTCTTTTTGTATAAAATGGAGATGCATATCGTTGTTCTGTATTATCTACTTGAACCAGATGACCTTTAAAAGGTCCCTTCCAACTCAAACTATTCTATGATTCTATGAAATTGTTAGTTGTGTTAGAAAAGGGATTCTCAGAAGACAAAGGGTAATTACAGGTCTTACTAATGAGGGTAAGAGATCAGGGTGCAAGGGGAACTATCTTCAGAGAGAACAATCTTTCAGGAGTGGGGAGACACTGATACATATCTAAATGACTCTGATGTGTTATGTGCAATAGCAGAAAACTTTCCTTGGACCAGAAAGTCCCCTCTGGTTCTGTGTTTCTGAGTTGTATGACAATGAAATTCTTAAATGTTAATTATGCAAGTAGCAACAGCAATTATCTATTGATCAATAATATTAATTATAGACTGGATTGATTGGATGTTGCATGTGACTGCATAAAACCAGAAGAAGAGAGAAATCTCTTCTTGTAAAATAAGACTCCCAAAGGAAAAGCATGTTTATCTAGGCTTGGCTTTCAGAGGAGGTTTCACCCAGTTCCTGTTCATTTGGGTAGCACCAATGGAATTAATCCAGAGTGGATGGATTTTTTTTTTTTTACAGGAACTCCTCATTTTGTGGAGTTCCTGTAAAGGTGAGAGGAGAATCAGGTCCACTGTCTCCAGGTAGGTCCAAGGTATGCTAATTTTCAAAATTAAGATTCTAAAACTTCCTTGGATAAACTGAAACATAACTTTTCTTTCCTATAAAGCTTCATGAATGTACAACATGGTTCCTGGATAGAGATCACATCAGCTCTACAGTTATTAATTTACGGATTTCTCACTGACCTTAGCTCAGCTCTGGGAACAGTGCCAGCACAATTACAGTAACTGTGAATAAAGAGACATAAAGCTTCTGTATCTACCCTGAAATTGTGCCAGAATTTTCTCTTCCTCAGTGATAGAAAGATGCATTTTTTCGATTGGTTTCAAATAGTTCAGACTGCGTTGGCCATAAGTAGATTATTTCCAGCAAAACAAGGAAAAGAAGAAAACTACCATGCAGATGTGTGCATATACAATACATGTACTCCACAGATAATCTTTGGGAAGTGTGTATGTTGGGAAACTGAGTCAAGGTGATTTGAGCTAGTTACCTGGAAAAAAATGGTAGGATTAGGAATAAAATTCCAGGGACAGATGCTTGATTCTGTATTGTTTTCACTGAATCACACTACCTTCCTGGAGCACGTCAAGGCCCATTGCCTTCCTTCCTGTGAAGATGGGCAGCTGGATTGCAATGACACCAGGTGGAGCTGAGTGTGCTCATCACCTTGGAAAATCAGGCCCCTAGTGATTGTCTCTGATGTTAAATGACTGTCAGACCCTGCAAGAGAGGAGTCAACACGTTTCCTGACCTATGATCTAAGTGTTTTCCAAACCCTAGAGTAAATTGAATGTAGTTATAGAGGAAATGCTGATGCAATCCACCAGCAGCTGCTGCTCTCCCACATCCTCACAAAGAAGCGTGAGAGGGTGACTTGCATGCAAGTACTGCAAAACCCCAGCCTCTTCTTCATGGCAGGCAGGACTCTGCCTTCCCTCCAGCCCTCTTGCCTTCCTGCCTCCAAGAGAAACACTGCTAAGGGCTGCTCCCAAGAAAATGCTGGGGACCATCCTGAATAAGCAAGCTTTTCATATGGGACCACTGAGCATACAACCACAGCTTCCTAGGTGCCTCATTTACAAATCCTCTATTGAAATGTGTAAATTTACGTCTTCTAAGTATGAGTGGGAATGGTAAGAAATGCACTAGAGTTGCACTCTTGCACTGAGATGTTTGATGATGGGTTTTTTGTTTTGTTTGTTGGTGGGGGTTTTTTGTCTGTTTGGGTTTGAGGGGTTTTTTTGTTTGTTGTTGGTGGTTTGGGGTTTTTTTAAATGCAAAATCATTTGGTGAAACCAGCCTCGTGAACTGCCACAAGCTGCATTTTTTGTTCTTTAACACACTGTGGGCATGTCAGATCACCTTTGTATATTATGATATCATTAGTTTTTCATCGGCCGGCAAAGAGTTTGGGTGTTTTGTGGCACAGCGATGTCCCCAACTCCTCCTTCAGCCGTGTGATCCTCTGTCACCCAAATCCCACACAGGGTCCTGCTGCCTTTCCCGTCCCGTTCCAATCCTCAACTCCGTGCCCACCCCTGCTACCCCCATGTTGCTCCCGCTGTACGCCTCGCCACTTTTCCCACTGCAAGCACAATCCTCTGCTATTCCCAGCCCTGAACCCTTCCTGCCTCGGGAGGCTCTCCTCCTCCGGCGCGGGCAGCGGGCGGGGCCGGTGCGATGCGGAGGATGGGTGGGCGGGCCCGGGGGCCGCTCCAGGTGCCGCGGCGTTGCCGGGCGACGGGCGGCCGCGCTCTCTCCTCCCCGCCGCGCTCCCGTTCTCCCCGGCACGGCCGGCAGGTAGGAACCGGCCCGGGAGCAGAGAGGCGGGGGCGGCGGGAGCCAGGAGGGGTCTGTGTGTGAGCGTGTGTGGTGGGCGTGGGGCTGGGTTCTCCTCCTTTCCCAGGGCCGGTGCACCCGCGTTTAAGGGGTGTGGAGAAAAGGCCGTTGTGGGGACCTTGGTGGTCGGTGTGGGACACGCTGGTCTGGAGCGGGACACACTGCCTGCCGTGGGACACGCAGGCTGGAGTGGGACACCTCCAATGCTTCCCAGAGTTTGAAGACTCCATCAAAGCACGTGCATCGCTATAGCAATCCAGCCTNGACACCTCCAATGCTTCCCAGAGTTTGAAGACTCCACCAAAGCATGTGCATCGCTGTAGCAATCCAGCCTATGCGCAGGTGGAAAGCACCTGAGCTCTGAGACTGACAGTCTCTGTTTATGTTCTGGTAGATGTAACAGCGTGTTTAATTGTTATGTTTTGGTGGAGCTCTGAGGAGAGCAAAGTTGATGACTAAATAATCCTGAGCAGGTGTAAGTTGTAGAAGTGTCTTCAGGTATTTCACACTGAGAGGATGTGCTCCTCCATGGTGCCTCCTCAGCCTCTCTTGAAGATACTTGCCGGGCTTTTGAACTTACGGGCTTTAAGTTTAACCTTTGTTCAGCTTCTTGCAGAAGGGGCTCGGGTGTCGTCCCTGTCCTGCTCATGACCCCTCTGTAGTATGGGAAATGGTTTCTGTCAGCAAGAAACTCGCTTTACCCCCCCCATCGTTTTTAGCAGTCAGTAATTAGTTAATTGGATACCTTCAGCTCTCCCTTTGTCTTGTCTGTGAGGCCAGTGCTATCTTGGCTTTGCACCTGTCTTCTATAGCTATTGATTCCTGATACAAATGTTCCTGCTCACCTATTATTTTCCATTTCAACTTTGTTTTTACATGGCAACGTTTTCTGACAACTGATAGAGTGAAAGTATGCTAAATATTGACATTAACCTTTTATCCCATGCTACCACAATGGCGATGTTTTCTCTAACACAGAATCAACTTGCTACCAGAAAATCAGTGTTCTTTTCGCTCAGTTAAAACTTCTTTTTTCCCAACTATGTAGATTCTTCTCTATCAAGTCCTTCACCTTCTCATGGTCTCTTTGGGAACTCTAATGAGTTACACTTTCATTAAGCTCTTCTAGGCTCTACTGCTTTGTGTCCTTTTCCACTTTTAAGCCCTGTTGGGCATGGACTTCTGCTGCTATAGTGAATAAAGTACTTCTCTTTATTAATTGCTAAGTGCTCAGAATCTCTTGGGTTTGTTTTGTTGTTTTGGTTTTTGTTCTCTCGAAGACTGTGTTCTTACTGTCATTTTAGCAGGACATGGAACAATTTAATAACACTATGAGCACCTGTCAGTCAAGATAAATGAAGATAAACAGCTGTGACTACTAAATTAAAATCTCTGTTGGAGAGGAATGGGAAATGATGCAGAACAGCAGTGGCATTGGAAGAAAAGGTAAAATAATTTCAAATGTACAAATTACTGAAAATGTTTCAGAACTTTTTTTAAATTACTCTCCCATTTAATGGTATTGTTTTTCTTCACATTATTTTGTCTGGTTTCCGTTAGCCTGAAATCTTGGATTAAAAGTACAGTGTTCAGGCATGTCAGATCTCAGAGTTGCTGGCGTTAACAGGTTTTGTTGTGGAGGTTGTGGTGATTTTTTTTTACCCTGGACTTTGTGCTCTCTCTCTTGGCTTTAACACTGAGAATGACTATGCTTCTGTAGGTCTGACCTCTCAAGGGATGGATTTATGGATACATCCACCTGTAGGCAGCTCAATTTGTTAGTTGTACACTGCTGTCACTAAAAGAACAGGCTCTGCCCATGGCCTGGGTGCCATCAGCCTGTTCTTACACAATTCAAGGGACCTGATCCTATGTAAAGCAGGATGCAGATTCCATGTGAGGCCAGATGCGAGTTTAGCACTGGACTGGAATGATATTTTTGATGATGATGCACGTGCTTTTCTAACTGAAGTTCCTTAGAGAACACAGTTAAAGAAATCACATTTATCCTCAATGTTTGAAGTAATAAAAAAGTGCAGCAAAATAATAACTTTATGTAACATATAAATTTGAGATTGCTACATTTGTCACTAATGGGAATAGATTAATATTTATTTGTGAGGAATTATGAAGAGGTTTTATTTTTATTGGAAAATTATTGAGCTTTCCACAGAAATTAATTATATTATATATAATATTTTAGTTTACTCTTATAATGGTTAGTGCTTTTATACCTTCTATGGAGTCACGTGGGCTTGAAAAAAAATTGGAAGCAAAACCAATTTTATATCAGTAGGGTCACATGTACTTGTTGTAATACAAATCAGAAGACCACACTTGCCATGGCAGATGCAATAAATACTAACATGTCTCTATTAAAAGGAGAAGATTGTGGATTCTGGCTAGTTCAAAGAAACATTATCTGATATTAAAAAAAATTAGAAAGCACATGTTTCTTTGACTATAGCTTCTCACACCTGGAAGCAGTATTCAAAATATAGCAAGCTAGCTGTTAATCTTGCATATTTTACATCTTTAGTTTTAAATTATTTTTTAGACTTGAGCTCTAAAACCACCTTGGTTTTCTTGTTTTCTTTATTTAATCAACGTTCCTAATGTGGTGATTTAGCATGGTTTTGCTTTATTTTAATGGAGTATCCACCCAAGTTCAAAGTGGGGAAAAGAGACATATGTAGAATGAAGGGGCTTAAGTAAATTATTGATACTTGGGAAAGAGCATTCAGCTATTGTGTTTGTTATGTAAAAATATAATCTTGCAGCTGGTCAAACAGTGTTAAAATTTCTAAGAATAGGGGTTGAAAACAGTGAAGGTTCATGTGCTGTCTCTATGGCCATATTTTGAATTTTATGTGCAAAGCTGATCATCCTGGAGGGTAAGTGGGAGAACTGAAATTCTTTCCATGAAATGCTTCAGAAAGAAGAGGAGATGAAATGAGATGATGCAAAAGACAGCTATAATTTAATGAATGTTATGGACAGTTGGATCTGTCCTCCATAATTCTAACTGCTGTTGACCTAATTTCTAATTTTAGCCTCCAAGCAACTGATGCCTGTCTTCCACAATTTGAATAAATACAATGCAAAAATGCACTTTCTCAGCATTTAAAACTGCTTCCTGATGAAATATCTGTGTCTTCTTTAGTCATTGGATGACTATTTGTCATGTCCTGAGACATGACAAATATTTGCTTCCCCGAACACCTCCCCAGCTGTTGAACACAACTCACCTTTTGGACTGGAAAGATACTGACTGCCAGAAATTACAGCATCGTGCCCGGGAAAGGATCACTTTGAGACTATCTCTGCTTCTGACAGTGTTTTTAAAGGGTCTGTTTCTGACTACAGTAGTTGCCTTGGCCCAGCAGGGCAGTTATAATGCCACCTCAGCAGCAGCCCAAACTGATTTCCCAAGGTTCCTTTTCACTGTGAGTCTTCTGCACTTGCTAAAATTTTGGCAATGTCAGTTACTAAATATGCTCCTGTGGCATCACCCACTGGTCAGTGTTTTTCTACAAGTTCATCTAGAATCTATCTCTTTTTGTGCCATCTGTCCCATGTGAGCAACACATTGGAAAATCAGAAACTTAGTGGCTCTTCAAATGGCTTTGCAGGCCAGGAAGGAATCTCTTGCTTCTAATAGCTTGATTACCAAACAAAATGGATTGAAAATTGTTTGAGGACAGCCAGAGTATGTTGAAACTCAGAAATACTATATATGATGCATTTTCATCCTGCATAGAATTTCGTCTTTCAAAGGGCTCATAAATGCAATAAAATAGTAGCTGGTAAAAAAAAGTCCATTTTTATTGTCCTTTTCTTAGCTGGAATCTGGAAATTGTTCAAAATGGTGGATACTTAAAACTGCTGTGAAGACCAAAACCACAGAGTTTTTCTTCTCTGCAGCTTCTCAGTTCTGAGTCCATGGGTTAGAATATATTTGTTCAGCTTGAAAAGATACTGATTCTGCAAAACCTTGCTTTGCTTATGTCTTTTTTTAGTATGTCTAATAACATGCCCAGCATCTGAATTTTTAAGTAATTGCTGAATTATGCCTTTTAAATGCCAGGAAGGTAAATACATCTTCCTGTGACATCTACATTTAAGGCAGGATCTGTGTTTCTGACAAGCACAGATACATTGATTTCTGTGTACCTTGTCATTAGCTATCCATGACAGGACCTCTACATAAGGACTGGAGGATTTTAACCAGACCAGCCTCATTTCTCCCTTATTTAACATCTGGACACTGCTGGATAAAAGCTTGTGGCCATGAAGGGCTAAATGTGGTTTCCTGATCCCTGGCTACCTTGATAAAATGGTTAGAGACTTACCACTGAAACAATTGGAAGTGCATTTGGCAATCCTCTGAGAGTGAAGGTGTTGGTACCTTGGAGCTCTGTTTTTCCATAACCCCTGTTGTTCACCAGCTATCCCCATATCCTGCTCTCTGCTTTGCTTTTCTAGGACTCATTGTGGGGACAGATACTAGAGTATCTTGAGACATTTTCTAACAGCCAGAAGTTTACCTATATATTAAGAAAACCCCTCAATCTGTAACATCTTGCAGTTTCATCTAAGGATTTAGATAATCCATACTCATCCACAGCCACTGTCTGGAGACTTGCAGTACAGAGAGAATCAATGAACATTTGCAGCCAGACAGAAATTACCACTGACCACCTTCCACCACAGGACTCAAAAACTAAAAACAATTGATTGGACTTTGGTTTATTTTTTCTTTGACATGTCACAGAACCTATAACAGAGAGTGACCTGCTTTTATATCCTGCTATGAGGATGTTTTGTTGAGGAGTACACTTAGAGCAGGTAGCTGGGTGTGCAGCTGCAGTGGGAGCTGCAGGTTGTGCCCTGGCTGGGGGACATGGTGCTGACCCTTTGGCACAGGCCAGGTGACTGCACACAGGGACACAGCAGGAGCCAAGGACTCAGCACAAAGACCCCAGACGGTCACAGGCACAACACCTGGGGATTCCTTTGTTGGGGGTCCTGCTGCAGAGGCACCAGCCTGAGCAATTTTTGTGCCACTGCAGCACAATTTAATTACTTAGAGGATCCAGACATCTGAGACTCTGCTGAGGGAAACTCAGGGCTGAGCCAAACGCTGTCTGTGTGAGTGTGGGGTGTGCAGGGACCAAGAGGAGCACCCGTGGGGGTCACTGGAACCACCCACTGTGAAGGGACTTTGGTCCCAGCAGTGAAAGTCTGGGGTGGTGGGAATGTGACTGCCAGAGTGGCTCCTGGATCATCAGACAGGGAAATTTCCTAAAAAATTTGGCAAGCTATCTCCAGAATTATGTAATATTGGGGCATTTCCAGCTCATATGATAAAACGTTTCTCATCACCCTGCTCAGCAGGATCTCAGGGGAAAAGTATTATATATGCAACTGTAACTATGAAATTATTATTTTATATACCTACATTGAATCTGTAGATATATAAAGGAGAAATGGGTGACATTTAAAGGCATTGCCTTTTTATTATTACTGTTATGTTTTTAAAGAATATTAGACTTTTTTTATCTCAACTCTGTCTGAGTTTGTAGCATGCATTTTCTTCTCTGGGATCACTGGTGCTTTGAGTGACAGCGCAGTTTGAACTCAGGTCCATGCATGGGGGTATTACATTGTCCACAAAACTCCCAAGAGCTTTCCCTGAGGAGTCTGTGGGACAGATCCCAAGGCTTACCTGCCATGATTGTAGTAACTGTAGAGCAGGATTTATATTTAATAGCAAAGAACTGTCAGAGCACACTTACAGCTTTTAAACCCGTAAATAAGGAAGGTAAACAATGAGATAAATCAGTACACTTGCTTTGTATGCACATTTGGATGTTTGAACCAAGGCCTCAAATTAACTGAACAGTTTCACAGAAATATAATTGTAAACATTTGAGTCATTCAGAGTCCTTAAAGTCAGTGAAATTTTAATTATATTAAATGGGATATTGTTATCTTAATATTCAGCTTTCCCTTAAAAGCTTTTTTTTTCTAGTGGGGCGCAGAAGTGGAATATTTATGAATGCTCTTTATAGTGTTTGCATGATCCTTTGATATTAAAGTAGCATTACTGAAGTATTTGTTATCTGGTTCTGCGTAACAAAACCAGAAGATTAAAATCAGATTGTGTAGTTTGAACAACAAAAAATGTTATATTAATAACAGGACTGGTGTCTTATTTTTCAGCTTTTTAGAAGCTGCACCCACTAAAATAGACTGATGTGTTGCAGGATGCTTTATATTACACGAATGTTGCAGGAACTGTTTTTGCCATTATGGGTGGATTATTGTAACAGTAGTTTCCTGATGACATCATAGTAAATTCCAGCTGCCCAAACAGTTATTTTCCAGAAGAGGTTATCTGCAGTGCACTTGTGCAAAATTACGCTTAGGGCACTCATAGTTCCCTTGGGACTTGTAAACCAAACGTTTTGTCAAATCCGTAGTAAATACAGAATTCTTTGTTTTCGTTCTGTGCCAGTGGTAACAGTATGGGCACTACTGTAATCTGTGATTCTAAATTAAACAGATAAAAATTACCTTATGGGAGACTAGCAAAATGGAAGTCTGCAGTGCAAGCTTCCTGTCATGAAGGGATAGATAGCACAGTGGTTCTCAAATGGGTGTTTTTCCTAGAGAATGTTTTGGCTGGTGACCAAGAAATATAGATAAGGGCCCAGAGACTGCAGTACCCCTGCTGAAATGGCACCCTTCCCCCAGTGAAGGCAGGAGTAGCCACAGAGCAGGAGAGGATGCTGGTTGAGAAGCTGGCCTGAATCAGTAGAGATTCCTTTTTGTATGGGGTGTTAATATTAGAGGTATATGACTTTCCTAGAGTGAATTTTGATTAATTACCATTGTTTGGGGTTGTATTTTGGTTGTTTATTTTTTCGTTTTTAAACGGTAACTTAATTGCTTGGACAGCCTGTTTAGGTAATGTTGTGAAGGCTGCATTAGAAATTATCACGCCTAGTCATACAATTGAGAGGTTCTTTCCCAGTCCTAAGAAGCTGTAATTAATATTAAGTCAAACATTTCTGGCAATTCCTGAATTTGAAATGTGTATTAATATATATTTAATGAAGAATATGCAGTCCTATCGCTGACTCTTCAATAAATCTTGTAGCAGGAAAATAAAATCTTGGAGTCTTACCAGATTGTCAGACCCTAAGAACATCAAATAACTATTCTCAGCCAATTTCTTTCCATAAAATTACAGTATTCTGAGGGGATTGTAAATAACATGTTGTTCCAAGGATCATTTAATTTTAATAATGGTTTTTATTACTGGTATTTATATATGTTGAAAATGTCCTGCAGTTTTTAATGAACTGTCACAACATGTCTGTGAATTGAATAACTTAGCATGATTACACACGCTCCCTTGGGTAAGGAGAGTGGCAGCAGTGGAGAAGGTTGGCAGATTAGCTCTTTGTAGAATTCAAAATCTTCCATCTCACTGCTCTGGTCACTGATTTCTCTTGCACTCAATGATTAATTTGCTTCTAGTTATCCACACAAGTATGAGCCTGCCAAGTTAAGACTTTTGATGCAAATCCTGCAGAAACAAGTTTATTGGTTTCTTTCAATCTTTTGTTCTCCTCAGTGTTCACATGCAGTATAAAACTCCATTATTTTCCAGCCATTTTCTCTTCCCCTGACACACTCGTGTGTTTACCAGTATTGCTGTGCTGTCCCACTGGGTTCACTGGAGGTTTTTGCAGTTTGCTTCCATCCTTGCGTGTCCCACTAAGCACTGAGGGATTGGTTCTGTTCAGCACGTGGATCCAACATACAGCCAGTGCAATCACCTTCTCCATGAAGGATATCTTCAGGTTTGTGACTTTTCAGACCTCTTTAGTGACAACAAAAGTCTTTGCAGTCCCTGTAAACTGTCCCACTGAGGCTAACACTGCTATGGGTCAGTGTTGGCTTGTCCCGTGTGTTTGGCAGAGCTGTAGGTTTATCACATGGACCTAATGAAAAAGAGCAATGTGACTCCTGTGTCTCTAGAAGGACAAATGTTGTGCCAGGCCCCCTTCTTGCTCCTACACAGTGCTGGAGATTTCAGAGGTTCATGGCTTTTATGAAATATTGGCACCTCACCACTAGAATTCCTGCACTCTTAATTTTTCTACAATCTCATTTTGAGCATGTTATTTTGATCCGTGTTCAGGAGGAGATTCTTTCCTCTCTGGAGAAAGCTTTGAAGTGGTAGAAACATGTAAAACAATAGTTTTGCTTGCTGACAATAATTCAACTTGATCCCAAACAATTTGTAATGAAAATACTTTTCTCCTCACTAATCCAAAGTTACAATAATTACAAGAGCAGATCAATAGCAGGAAGTATAAAACAAAGTATTACTTCAGATATTAAGCCACAAATTGATTTCCTTGTCAAGCCTAAAGCAAATGCTGTATCAACATGTTCCAAAGATTTGAGATGTTCTGAAATGTGATGGTGATGGCCCATCAGAGGGAGAAGAGTAATTTGCTTTATACAAGTGTGTTAACTCTTTGCAGCCTACATGTACAAAATCCTGCTGTTATCTCATTTTGCACTCACACATTACATCAGTGTTCTCTGACTATTGCTCCACTTTGTTCTGATAACACACCAAATTATCTCTGGATAATAACAGTCCTCTGGATAATAACTTGAATTAGAAAGAGCCACCAGTACCTGCACATAATCTTACGCAAGTCTTGTGCAATTGGCAAAGAATTCCAGAATTTATGTGACAAGAATATTCTTCTTCAAATCAGTTATCGACCAAAATAATTCCTTCTTAGGAAAGTAATGACAACACCAGAAAGTCTTCCTATCACAGAAGATTCTTTAATTTTCTTGGACAACTGAGGACTCTTGCAAATCTATACTGACTAAATCATACTGACCTGTTCTAAAGAAAGTAGAGGGAAAAAAAGTCTGAGAAATTCTAGAGTTCTTTAGAAAAAGAAACAGGTAATAGAAATTTATGTATTGCAGCTTTTCTTCTAAAGTGCAAGACACAGTGTTTTTGAGGTCTCTTTTTCCTCCTAATGGGCTGAAGTATGAAAGTTGTCCTTACCCTACTATAGGCATACTGAGGTTTTAGAAGCTGCAAATATCACTACTCCATTCACTTTATGGCAGTTCTTTTATAAGCCAGTAAGCAAAATTGAAAGGAGTTGTGTGGCACTGAAGAATTTGTTCCTGAACATTTTTTAGGCATTGAATATTGCTGTGGCTTAGGTGTAACACATTTGAGCACTCAGCTTCTCCTGCAGGAGTACTTGCCAGGTAGGCCCTGTGACTTGAAAAAAAATAGGGTTTGCTTTCTGTGGGCTGCTTCTGCCCTGATGAGTGTACAGAAGGAGCACTTAGGAATCTGAGGGTTTGGTTGCTCCCTTCCTAGTGCAGGAGATTCTGCAGGGAGAGGTATGGTGTATCATCAGGTTTTTGTTGCTGTTTTTGTTTGGATAAGGGCTGCTGGTTTTTTCTGACAGCACAGAGTCTTCTGAATTTCTTTTTCTTGTGCAAGTGAAGAATTTTGACTGGACTTGAGTAGTCAGAGGAAGAAGTCTTTGATCCAAACCTCTTTCACCTTCTACTGAGTCAGTCCTCTCAAGCAGAGATGACCAGCTGAGCAGTCAGAGCTCCTATTTGTCCTAACAGAAGTTAGTCCTGTGTTTAACTGTTTATTAGTATGAGGAGGAAGGAAGGGGGTAATTCTCAGGTCTTGGCCACCACTGATGCTTTGTCAGCCAGTTATGATTAGCTTGATCATTTAATTACTTTTCCAGCACTAAGAATGAATATTGCTTCGCAGTGGAGAACAGAACAAAACTGCAGGTGTCCCTTCAGCAGAGCAAGATGGCTTTTCTCTAGTCTAGCCTTTTGTTGTTACAGCAGTGTTTCCAGCTGTGATACTTCCTTGTTGCCAAGTAGTAGTAAATAGCTGTATAAATCACAGTAATGCTTGTACCATTTGGGTACAGCTGATTGCTTTTTGACTCTAACGGGTGTACATATGCTTACTCTCATATTTCAAAGTTAATTGTTAATATTTCTGTGAAAGTGATATCTTTGGCAATTGAAGAATGACCACATTTGGAGTGCTTCATCTTCAAACTTTGTATTTCATTCTTCACTTGAAGCATACACAATTTTATTTAAATTGTATTTTTAATTTATTTTCTCCAAGGCTGTCTTCAGGACTAGAAGTCAGTAGCCGTTATGTGCCTAACCCAGAGTCAGTGACAGTGCTGGGATGTTTGATTTAGGACAGCCAATACAGATGGGTTCTGTCCGTGCTACCTGCAGGCAGAGCTCAAAATGCTCAAGAGGTGGTGTTGTGCCTTGATACTGGCACTTGCAGTCTGGAGTCCAGTAGAGTTTTGCTGAGTGTTGTTCATGTTTCTCAAGAGGAAAGGGGTTGGGAGGGAGCCTGTGTGGATGGGAAGCTCACTGACACTGGAGAAGGTTGAGTGGAGTAGTGAGAAGGCTGGAAAGGACTAGTGTCCTGAGTTACTTCTTTGAGCTGAGCTATAGGCATGCCTGGCTTCTTGTATTCCTGCAAACAACAGCTTGCTGTGAAAGCTTACACTCAAAGCTGAATGAGGCGTGGGACTCTTGAGGGTGAACAAAAGGAAGAATATGTGTTACCTAACACATAGCTTTGGGTTCGTGCTGATTAAAGAAACCAGAAACCTGTATCTCCATAGGCATTTTCTGTCTTGCAATAGGAGTCAAAATAGATTTTGCTGACAGGAAAATAATAAATATGGGTAGAAAAATCAGACTGCTTGTTATCCTTTTGTTCAAAGCACGTTGAGATGGACCTGAAGTGGGATCCTGACAGAATTTCTCATCCAGGCTCATCTGAAGACCAGGAGACTGATTTGAATTGGCAAGGCAACCCAAATCCCAGTCCGCTGATTAAAGATGATGGAGAGCTGCTTATGGATGAACATCTTTCCCCCAGGAAACTGGTGAGTAGACATCCAACTTTTTAATGAAGTGGAAGAGGCAAACTGGCATATACAGAGCTGTATTAACCTTCCAACTGCTATTGTACTGATTGTGGATTGTTGCCTCTCTGACATTTAGATTTCTGCATAAAGTAGATTTTGTCTTATGAAAGTATATCAAATGTTTGTCCTCCTTTCACCTTGTTTCATATCAAAAGTATTCCCAGCATGAATGTGGCTGTGTTTATTGCCAGGATTATTGAAGCAGCATGAAGAAAAGTACAGGTAGCATAATTACACTCTACACAGATCTCCTTAATGCCATCTGGAGTATCTTGAATCTTAGCATTAGAAAAAGAATTTGCATAAATCTTGTTCTAGGGATTGGAAATGTAACTTTAAAGGCACTTTTTCCCCCCTCTGAGTTAGTGAAATCCTCTGTCCTGCTAAGAAGCCAATTAAAATATTCTGCCAATTATAGAAGTACTTTCTATACATGTCAAACTGGGAGGAATTTCAAAGCATATTTGAAAGCTATGTTCCTTTTAGTCTGGGGAAGTTATTTTGGTGTGCAGCCTGTTGAGAGTAACATGCTGAAATCTTCATGAAGGAATTCACTTTGTGAAATATTTGTGTAAGAATACTTATTTGCACACTGCATTGTACTTGCTCAGGACTAATTAAGGGTGAAGTTCTGTGGGATGTGTAGGAGCTGACCAAACATCACTTTTCCGTGCTAAAGGAAGGGAGAGTTGAGAGCAGAACTTGAGGAGAGAGGCTTTCTGTGTTGCAGACCTACAGAAGATTCTCCCTTCTGCTGGGGAGCCTTTGTGAAAGACAGATGGGGCTGCCAAGGCTGTGGTTCAGGTGCTCCCCACAGCCAGGGTGGTGATGGCAAGCATCCATAATCCCCTGTGTATCCACTGCACCAGTGGAGAGACACGAGCTTCCGCAGCGAGCGTATTCCAGCTGCGGGTTACACCACTCCCTAGCCACTCCCAAACTACATTCCAGTCACCATTTTGACCATGTGCTGTAGATTAGACAGAGCTATTGTTCCCTAATTAGCCAAGTCTTTTAGTGTTTATAAAATGGTTGGAGATGCAAAAACCCCTTTCTGCAGAGTGGATATTTTAAGCATTCTGGAGACAAATTGTTGCATGGTTGTATGGTCTATGCCATTCACTTTCCTTGTGAGAACCTCTGACCACTTCTTGGTCTTTTTTTAAAACCTGGCATAGAATTGGACCAGTCTAATGTGTTTGTGGCCTACAATAGCTTGTATGAATCTGATGGGAACCTCTCAGATCAGCCTGTATTGTTAGGGCACGAACCAAAGCACATTAGAGTAACCTAAACAGCTGCCCTCTTATTCAATCAATTCTGAATGAAACCCTTAGGAAGTTCTTTCATTGGCATGAAGTTCTCTTTCTGAACCTCTGCTGCTTTTAGTTCACAGCAAACCGTAAGCAGAAAAGTGTATGTAAGGCAATGTTACCTACATCTCATGAAGTTGTTGTTTATTATTTCTGTAACTTTTTAAAAAAATGCAGATAAGGAGTTAAATAATTGAGTTTTGCCTTTTTTGAGATTGTGGGTGTTAACATTTGTAAGGAATCTTATTTCAAAGATTCTTTTAAATGAAGTACACTGTCCTGCTAATTTTTCTGGACATAGTTATTTCCTGGAACCCGACATTTGTGTTGGCATAGCTGGGACACTTCCTGCTCATTGTCAAGGAAACATTTACAGTGTTTATAGCTTGTTTTAATAACATACACCATCTATCTATTCTCTGACCTTTATGTTGATCAAGTGGAAACCACTGCAGCCATAAATTTACTTTCTCTGGATTTGCAAATGTTGAGAATGTTCAAACATTTAACACAAAACAAGTTTGCACATGCATAATTCTTTAAGGACCCACATGCCATTGACAGTCAAATGGTTTGAAAGGTTGTCTTGCTTAAATCAATACAATTGCAGTATCTTTTTGATTGTCTTATTGTTGTGAATATTTTAGGAGCTATTGATTTTATCCGTTGAAGTGCTCTGAGAAGGAAACTAACAGACTTTAAAATACAGGCTCATTAAAGTAAAATTGTTTTACATTCAAAAAAGGGCATGGGCCACACTTCTGTAGTGTTATGTAGGCAAATTTTTGGGCACCTTATGGATGTTCCCGAGGAGGGTTTTTTTCTGAGACACATACTCAGCTTTACTCCTTGTCCTCACAATGGTCTGTCTTGCACCAGTCCAGCTGGAGTTTGGGGAAGCTGTAAAGTCTGGTTGTGCATACTCTAGATTGAGCACCTTGAACTGCAGCCTCATTTCTGCCTGCACATTTGACTCATTTTGCCCTTTTTTCAGGGGGATGGCTGTCTATTTTGTAGTGAAACCCTTAGCAGTCTCCATTAGCAGTCTGCATTATTAAGAACCCTCTAAAACTTGTGACACTTATGTTCCTTCACTTTTTATTCACTTGCTGCATTGTTTTCCTCCAAAGGGAGGAAAGTTTGGCTTAGACTGATTTTTTTTTTTTTTTCCTCTTTCCTTTTTGCCTTCTTGGACCATGTAGAACAAAAGACAGCTTTTACAAAACCATTGGACCATTGCCCATTTTCTTCCTCTCCATTTTGGATCCTCTCACTTAGACTTTATGCTCATTCACCACAGTTTGTAGTCTTCTGTAGCCTTGTTTCAGTATAGAGTTCACTTCAAATCCCATATGATTCCATATTTCCATTATGTTAACCACATCTTCTGGTTCCTTCTTGCTGGCAGCTCTCTTGCTGCACTATCATGTAACATTTTGTTATGTTTGAATGTCCTTCATCCAGGCTACAGGTCAAAAGCTTTTGATGCAAGGGTTGGTATCATTAGATGTCATTTTTATTCTTTCTGCAATTTTCTGGTGTACTCTTTCATCTTCCTTTATATGGATAGGCATTCTTGCTTTTCCATTTGTACCTGTCCTATTAATATTTTCAGCTCTGTATTTTCCTAGTTATTTTCCTGTTACTATTTCCCTGCTCTGCCCATCTTTATGCGTGGTTGTCGGATATTGTAGAATACCAGGGTGAGCAAATTCTCACTTTGTTCTGAAAACTGGCTAACAATGGGCAATTATTTTTTAACTCTATTAGGGCTGTGACACAGATTTTTCATTAAATGTGGAGAAACTGAAATTAAGGGCGCCACCTCTCTTTAATCACATTTTTATTTTGTTCTATCAACGCCTGTCCTCTCCCTGCTGTTTGCAAAGGATCTTTTCCCGACTTCCACTAAAATCAGTCCACTTCTCAGCAGAAACTCATTTTACAAGGTCAAATGATCTTCCAGACATTGTCACATTATAAAACCCAATCACGTTTGTGTGTGATCTTTAGAGAAGAAAGGAAGTATTCTCTGATTTTGCTTTTTATTGATCCTGCTCCAACTAATCATGTTTTCCAAACTTAGGAACACGTGTTCGGATGTGGTGTTTAGTTTTGTTGCTCAGGAGGTTAGGGTGTATTTCGTATGGTATGCACTCATCCTCGTGGGGAAAAGAAAATGCTGGAGGGTCTGGGAACAGCAGATTGGATTCTTGCTGAAATGGCTCCATTGTTTCCTTTTTTCTTTTGCAGCAAGTTTTCCTCACAGTTGTAAGATAAATGGATTTGAGGGGGAAAAAAATGGACATCAAGAAAGTGCAGAATCTTGATAAATTAGGTAGAGTAAGGGAATTGAAATAACTGAATTTGCCTGAATTTGGGTCTGCTGAATCCTTCATTAGAAATGTATAATAATTTTTTTAAAGTTTGAGAGGTCCTCTGGAGGTCTGCCAGTTTGATCTTCTGCTCCAAGCATATCTGGTTTCAAAGCTGGATCAGATTGCTCAAGGCAGCAGATAGTAGAGGTAATACTGTGAACTGGAAAAAAAAAAAATACAGAGCCTCCTTTCATTTCAGAGCTTTCCTTTTATAAGTTCCTCTCCTAACACTAATACCCTTTATAACTGTGAAGGCTTGTGGTTGTTATATTAGTGTTCATCCTTCTACTTAGGCATCTGATGTTTTACATTCAAATTTTCACGTGAAGAATCTTTATATTTATATGCATGGACACACATATAGGCATGCTCTTATATGAAAAAACTCAGCTATTCATTTACTTACAGCCACCAGTGCTTTTCCATGTTCAGTGACACAGTCTTGAGCAATGATTGTAGCTACTGTCTGTGTACCTAATTCCTAGACAGGAAAAAGAATTAATGTTGGGGTATAACTTTTCTTATATCTCTGTGAGGGAAAGTAAATCCTTATAACAAATATCAACAAAAACAGATGTAAGAATGTCTACTATCCTGTCCACTCTTCACCTGCCTATTAATTCAGCACAGGGTTGAAACTGAAATTTTTCCTCCTGCAGAAGTGACCTGGGCTATTTCTGGGAGATCAGTAAACCTCCCATCTTGTTTCTGGTGCCCCACGTGCCTGCTGAAGTTTGCAATAGTTAGATTTCCCAGCGACTTGCCACATCAGATCCTTAATTCTGGTTTAAAAGAAGGTGTCAGAGCTGTCAATCCCCAGCATGAGTCAGTGAGGAGCGGAACTGTAGATAGCAAGACTAGGCAAGGGCCTATCCGTGTGGATCTGCTGGCATAACATGGAGCTTCAGCACAAGAATAAAGACATCCCTATTAATGCATCCACCACTACTTAAATTTCATATCTACTGCCCTCATCTACACTCTCCATAGAAGCCAGTAAAATCTCTTTTTGTAGCACCTAGCTAATCTCTTCCTTTTAGCTGAGAGAAGAATGTATTTATACGTATATGCAGAAAGTAGTGAAATACAGCTAAATATTTTAGTTATGGGCATCCGCAGCATTTAGCCATTTTGAAAGGAAGTTTGAATGTGGGGCCAGAGAGAAGTTCTGTTCCCTTTCATTGAATCACTTAAGGCCTATTAATTTGCAAATACTTTTCTTCTTAGAAGAAATATTTGTCATACTTTTAGCACTTTTTTTTTTTTTTTTTTTTTTTGAAAGAAAGATTATAATTGAGTTGGGAATTTGAAAAAAAAAAATGCAATAAACACATGAATGGACATGAATCTAGAATTTGCATACAGGTGTAGTATTCAAAGAGAACAAGCTCACCACTCAGGAATTCCTGTCTTAGCCAAATTAACCAAGATCAGCAAAATAAATGCGCAGCTGGAAATATTTCTGACAGCTGCATGCGACTTGTTCTTCAGCAACTTGCCTACTTTTCTTAGAGTATGTGAAAAATCTAGGGAAGAGAGAAGACATCAGTTGTGTCTGCCAGTTTAGACTGAACAGATATTATTTGCCAATTAAGGAATTTCCAGATAGCTGCAAGTGGGGCTTGAACTGGATTTCCCAGCATCCCCAGGTGACTGCTCTGCCAGTTGGGAAGCTCTGCAAGCACAGGAGTATTTCTCACTTGCAGTTTTTTACAGAATACTTACTGGCTTTTCTTGTCAGTCAGAGAAGCTTTCCAAACCAGTGCTCAGTCCCCAGTTGGCCAGGCATTTGGCCAGACATTTTGCATGGTGGGAATGGTTTGTGAAATATCATGGACTTGCTTCTTAAAATACTGGCTAAATTATTTACCAAGAACTTCTTCATGAAGAATAGTTTTACTCCCATTTTGAAGAAGGTGAAAAAATGTAAGGTGAACTTTGTTTTACTTACCCTGTATTCAAAGTATCTTCAAAGACTTGTGCAGTGCTTTACCATGGAAATGTCTCCTTTCAAATAAACAAATTTACAGTGGAGTGTAAAACTGCTGTTCAGAATCGACCTTTCAGGCCACCTCCTTGAAAATGACGTGCCAGGAAGATTTTGATGTTTGATTCTTCAGAAAACATCTCTGTCTAACTGATACCTACCTACCTTGAAGAGCTGCAGAACGGTGGCAAGCAGAGTCCTCTCTGAACACCAACACTCAGAATTAGATTGGTTTTTTCAAGGTATCTTTTTGACTAAAATAACTGTGACTATATCCCACTCTTTGCCTGGAACAGGTTGTTGGTTCCTTTCTGTTTGCTCTACGTGGAGGCTGAGCAGCTGGAAACAGCCCAAGAAACAGCTAGATGGTACAGCACCTTCATGTCTGTAAGCATTCCTGGGGCACAGGCAGAGACATTCTGTCCCTGACTGTAAGAACAGCCCATTAAGCTATGGGCAGGCAGTCATTACCTGAAACCACAGTGGGACACCTCTGAATTAGGGCAGGAGCTTGTCCTAGACCTGGCTTGGCCCTAGGAGTGAAATGAGACAGTGCACTGTAGCATCACTTCTATCCACATGGTGCCAGACATCTCTCTGTCCAAGCTGATGACCCCTTCAGTGCATTGGGTCATGATTTTTTTTTCTCTTGCAGCAAAATTCCTCCAAAATATCCCTCCTTTCAAATTTTGATGAAGGTTCCCATGGTTTGACATTAAACAACAGCATAAATAGAAGATCCTGCTAAATAGGTTTCATCTTTGCTTAAATGTTTTCACGGCCTTCCCTGAATGTCCTCCATTCCTGCTGTCAGAATTTTTAGCTGTGACATGAGAAGTATCACACTTGCAGGTGCACCAACATGCCAAGAATGATGTCTGAAGGGTTGTAATGTCCTAACTATCTTCCACAGGAACCATTCCCCACGTAGCCTTCTCTTGAACTGCCACCCTGGCCTTTGCTTACTGATCCCTTGCAATCAGCACCTGGGGTCTCATATCCTCCACCCGAGAGCATTTCCCGTTTCCTTCATGTGCTGCACTAACTTGTGCATCCCGCAGCAAATTGGTTTCAAGCTGTCCCAGCATCTCCTCACCATCAGCAGATGGAAGGACAGTGATTGTCATAGAGACTCTTGGAAATGCAGAACAGGGAGGTGGGCATCGAGAATATATGGAGTTTGTTACATCTGGTTAGCACATGCTACAAGGCAGCTATCTATAGTTCAAAGAGCTGGTGATGGCAGCCAATAACCCTTTCCAGCACTGGAGTCACAGTTCTGCCTCTTGCAGCACAAAAATACGGGTGCATTATCAGCTCGTCTCTCAGACAGTGGAAAAGGTGCAAACCGTGGGTCAGGAAGAGGAAAAGGAGGGTTAGGAATGACATTGGTAATCCCTGGTATGAGAAAAAGAAATAGGGAACCCTAGATGAGGAGAGAATATAACTTTATGCAGGTTTTATACTTGGATTTTCAGATCAAAAAAGATCAGGGAGCAGAAGTATGAAGGGGGCTGTCTGGAATACAGCAGGGGAAGGACAACATGCAGGGAACTTGCAGACAGCAAAGGAGAAAAGGACAAGAAAAGGGGCAAAGGCTCCTTGGGGTATCAGGACCTTTTGCTACTCAAGTAGCAAAGTCACAAAGTGTGTGACCCTAACTGCATTACTTTTCTGAGACTTCCTCCTGTTCTGATGTAGGCTCTTAAAACTATTTTGATGGCAAGTAGGGAGGTATTTTTCAGAAGCTTCTCCCTTTAATGACAGTGAGCTTGCATCGAAATCCAGCAATCCGAGTGCATGGTTTTATGCCAGGACATCAGCTAGCTCTCGTTTCATGTGTCTCGTGCTATGTGACAGACAGTGTCATCTGCTGAAAAGGGTTACTGCAAAATGTGTCCTGCCATGAGGAATCTTGTGTTCACTTGGACAGAGAAAGCAGTCTGTAGCTGTTAAGTTTGCTGCCTTTGCAAGAGCAAAACACATTTTGTGGTGGCTGCATGTGGGGATAGAGTCTTAGAAGCTTTCTTATGTTCAGCCGGCTTAAAATCACAGTTTAAAAAAAAAAGATCAAAAGTAAGATTAAAAAATAATTTTAAACATAATGTTTTAAAAATAGTTTAAAAGCGGTTGAAGATATTGGATAATTCTGTTTCTTAGGAGTACAAGTCAAGTCCTTATAAAGGGGGACAGTTTTTCAAGAAGGAATGCTCAGCTTTTTCTGGAAACCATGTCCTTTTGAATTGCCATCTGAGTGACACTCAGACTGGTTTTGGTCCTTTGTAAGAGGATGTGGACCTGTCAGCAGAAGTTGCAGCCACTTGTGCACAATAAAAATGTTACCTAATGAGCAGGAATGTCACAACCACCATTTTTTCCTTGCAAAATTAACTGGATATTCTCGTGGTTATTTTTTCTTCCCAAAACTCATAAGCAGAGGTCATCCTACACATTCCCTTCTAATGAATAAGTTCTCCCTTATTAAAAACCCTAAAGAATGTTGTAGCTTTTTAATAGTGAGAAAACTTGTCTCCTGTACATGATGGTTACTGAATTACTTTCTGCCTTCACCTTAAGAAAAGGCCCAAAAGGTTGATGACAATACTTTCAACCCTTGCTCTTGGCTGCATGATTGAGGAGGAAACTCTGATGGCAGGGTCAGACAGTTCTTTGAAATGGACATGTCCAGCCCCACATCTTAACTCTTTTGACACAGAAAGGTGAAAATTTAGAAGTTTAATCACGATGTATAGCATCAACAATTTCAGGCAGTTAACATGACAAATAAACCTTGCTTCTCATTTCTCAAGAATGGTTTCAGACTCCTCCATGAACCACTAACCAGTGAGGAGGAAAGGATACAGTTCTTCTGGTCTGCTTTGTTGAATTCATGCAACTAAACTGATGCAAAAGAGGTGGTGGGATATGCACCCTGAATGAGGGAAACTGGGAAGAGAGAAGCTGGATCATAGGAAGAAATAGGTGATGAGAGCAGTGATAATGTGAGATTGCTTCAGCTCCTTGTGGAGCTGCAGCCTCTAGTCTTAGGATTTCACAGCCCCGCTGTAGTTTTCACTGGCAGTCTTAGAGCTTCTCCCTCTCCTCTGTGTATAGCTTCTGCTTGTTTTGTTCTTCCCACTTACCTCTGCGAGGCAAAATGTTACATGCATGTATCAACACAGACTTTAGGATATTAGCAAAGAGTCTGCATTCACACACACATCCTTGCTTAATGCAATGGTTCATCCAATTGCTACAACTTTGTAAAAATAATGAAGGATTTTGAAAGCCTCTATTTGCATTGCTTAGGTATTTTCAAAGAAATTCATAATTGTTGTAATTTAGTGTAATCCTCTTTCAGAAAAGTGAGCTGCTTGAGCTAAAATCATGTTTCGTTTTGTTGTTTTGGGTTAAAAGTGTGTTTTGTTGAGTTTTACTACCAGCACCTTTTGAATTACAGGTGATGTTTAAGGTTAGCACATTCTATCTGCTGAGGATTAGTGCAAGACTTGCACAAATCTTAAAGCATGGAAATACAGTTTAAATGAAGCTAGCTGGCATGTAGAACTGTTGTTGATTTGCAGCTTGAATGTAACCCTGAGCCTTGACTCTTTAAGCAATGTGTAAATTTTGGGAGACAAGAGTATTTTGGGGGTACAAGGAAGAAAGTTCTTTGAATACTACATTCATTTAAACATGATTGCACATCTAGCCATGTTGACTTGAAATATATGTTGGCAAAACAGTGTTTGAAAATCTGTCTACGCCTTTTTGCTGCTGTGACATCTGGTTTATTGCATGAGGCTACACATATATTTCTGCTTATCTTTACAGAAAAATTTGGCAGGGGTAGATGATCTGCAGCAAGTGAAGACCCTAGAAATGCGAGTGGACACCAGAGAGATTAGCTTGGGAAACTTTGGTAAGAAAACACTTTATTTTCTGCTCATCCTCTTGAATTTTCCTTTATGGTGTCTTGACTGGGGGTTCACTAACGAACGGCTGGTGAAAAGTACTGTCCTTCTCAAAAGTTCTTGAAACAGGATCTCCTTGTACACTCTTTGATCTCTGTCTTCTTCTATGAGGCTCTGAATAGGACTGGAAACTCTGGCAATGGATGAGTGACAACTTCTGTCTAAAACCCACTAGTTTGGACAAATTTTTCTTGTATGAGATTAGCATTTGCCCTTGTCTCTAGCGAAACAGGAGCCAAAGGTCAGCTTCTCTCTTCTGTGAGATTTCCCTGTGACTGAGGAATTGACAGTGGTATCAGGTGGCTTATTCTTCCAGCAGCCTGTCTTTACACCCTGTACAGCCTCACTGAGCTGTGCTGGAAAATGAGCTGGAGGCAGGTCCTGTAGATACATCATTTTGATGAGCCCCAAACAGCCCTAACACTCGTCATTCGTTTTTATGTCATCATCACTGAACCAGGGAAGTGAGAAGTACCAAAGGAATTCCCTCTGTAACAGAGTTAACACTGAGAATATGAAGTCTTCCATTTTTTTTCCAGTACTAGCAGTCATTTTCTGTCTTGTGGATTCCTACCACATCCAAGTCCATCTTCTGCTACATTGAAGCTGAGTAACTACTGCAGGATAATATTTTCTGTACTAAAAGGAGCCATGTCCCCAAAACTGTGTACTGGTGCTTTCAGACAAGCAGTTAATTTTTCATATGCAAATGACTAATGCAACAGCTAACTAGCTTTAATGGGTCTTTTGATGTCTATTTGTCAAGAATGGTTGATCAAGAACAGTGAAGGGGGCTTTTGTTTCATATATATAGCCCCTTTGTATTGGTTACTCTGTTTATTTCATGAATAAGTCTCTTTCTCATAGGCAATTGATAATTTAAGGTAAATTACATCCATTTCTTTCAGAGATCACAATCTATTCAATCATCCTTCCTCCAGTTGATAAGGAAATCTCATTATGCCATTTTTATAATGCTCAAAAGTGATGCTCCCATTCCTATGCCATTTTACATTAGCTGTGACAAGCTAGGAAAATGTTTCACCTTCATCACTCTCTGCTTCCCTTCCCTTTCCATTACTGGAATACATCCCTTCTCCTCCCCATGGCTGGGCTTTTGCAACCTTTACAGAATATGAAATACAGAACACTATGTCCATGATGCAAATAATTCCATCTTGTTTATCTCCCACTGTTCACACCAAGAGCTGGTCCTTGAGGGCCATAAAAATCAGCACCTGCAGGGCCCCACTGCTCTTGAGAGTAACAGAACATCAAGACCATTCTGAATTTCCTTTGGTTTTTTGGGGGTTTTTTTTTGTGGGGTTTTTTTTTGGCTTTTTTTTTTTTTTTTAAGGTGCATTTCTGAGTTTTCTTCCTGTGAAAATCTCTTTGCAAATGTCAGCAGCTGGCTAGGGCAGAAAGTTTATTTCATTTTCTTTCCACTGTTTTCACATGGCAGATGATTTCTAGGCGCATGGAGTAAGGCCTAAATATTTAGGGGTTTTCCAGAGCAGTTTGTGCCTCCACTGTGAATGCTGCAAGCAAGACTGCTGTTGAAAATGTTGGGCTCATTGCTTGCTCCTTGTGGCTGCCTGCCCCTGGAACTGTGCTGCTGACCTGGTCTGTGGTCACAGGGGTCTGGAGAAATAGCCTGAGGAAAAGAGTAGGGTAAGAATCAGACCAGCTGGAATGACAGACGTCCAGTGTGAGAGGATGTAAAGTTTTCCCCCTGTTAGGACAGTCAAGCAGTATTCAGAGTCAAGGATATCCAGAGAAGTTTGGAGACTTCATCCTGGTAGGTTTTCAAGTGGGTGAAGACCTGAGCACCCTGATCTCACAGACATCCTGTTTCTGAGCAGGATTCTGGGCTTCAGACCTCCAGCTGTTCCCTCCAGCCTGGACTGCTCTGTAATTTGGTGTTTCTTTTGCATTTCAAACCTGGCTAATAAGCTTTCTTTATACACATATTACACCACTTCACCTTGCTCTGACTGTATTCCTTAGTTGTGGAAGGTGGGTTTTATCATCAGCAAATTGTTTGGACGATCAGTCCACGCTCAGTAGCCAATATTGTTTTGACTGGTTTTGTGTGTAAAGATAAAATAAGCCATGCAAGGTCTTAAATGTCCACGTGAAAGTGTTAAAAGCTACAAGACTGAACATAACTGAGTCACCTGGGACCTAACACTCAAATCCCAAATTTACATCACAGTTTCCACTTGAGAAACTTTTCAAGGTTCAGAGCCTGTGTTACAGACTGTAACACAAATATTCAGGGGCCAAAGATTTCCAGAGTGATTTAAAACTTGTTGCTTGATGTTTTTCTTGAGACCATTCCACTTTGGGATGTGCTAAACTTTAAAGCATGATCCTGTTAACGCTGCCCAGTTTGTCAGGTTTGCCTCTACTTAACAGCATGACATGGTGGGTAGGAAGAGTTACTTTTCTTAGGGACAAGGTGTAAGCTAAAACATGAAAAGACTGATACTGAAATATTTTCATGTGATCAGTTTTAAAATTAAGGAAAGGCTTCATGCCAGATCTTAAATCTGAATCTTTGCAGGGCTTGAGGTAATTGCTGAATTCTCTAGCTCTTTTCAGTGCACCTTGCTGAGTGACAGATGAAACAATGAATGCCCTGGCAAGTCTTGTATCCAGCTTTGCGTATCTTGGAGTTGATTTCTGTGCTCTTCAGCTGCATGTAGACCTCAGTTCATATTCAAACAGAGGGACTATTTCCTTTTCATTAGCTTATCCCTTCAGTTTTGATTGCTGACAGGTGTGGAATTGCATTCATGACCGGCTCATAGAAATTCCTGTTGAAAATAATGGTGGGATAGAGTCATTTAAGACACTACATAGTCCTCTTATTTCTAAGTAATTTTAATAGCTCCAAATCAAGTTACCCACAGTGCTGTTCGCTGGTCCTTATTAAATTGTTGCCTGCTGGTGGCCAGACTAAGTTGATTACGTGTCTGGAGATTGCCACTTCCCTTGCAGGCGTTTTATCAAGGCAAATGCTCTGCCAAGGGTTCAGGAGTAGCCATGTGCTATTTCTCACGCACGGTCATCATCTCTTTCCTCTTAGCCCTGTTTGTTGGCACTCCTGGTGCAGAGCTGGGACACCTTTGCTGGCAGCCAGCGTGGCAGCAGCAGGTGCTTGCATGGCCAGGGAGCAGCACAGAGGCTGGAGGAGTGAGTCTGGCACAGGTGTTCCTGCCCAGGATGGTCTTGGCTTAGCTGGCACTGGCAAACTCGCTGAGCAAGGCTTGGACAAGCCCTACAGCAGGGCTTGGGCAGGGTCTGCAGGAGTCACAGCCATGTACTGGGGCAGTGTGCTTATGTGAAACCCTGCACTGATGTGTTTTCTGTGTGATCCCCATCTCAGGTAGCTCCACTGCAGCTGCCATGGGTTTGCCTGAAAGGGCTGTGGTCTCACCTCCAGTTCATCCCAGAAATGTGCAAACAAATGCATGTGTAGAAATAGCATCAAAGTGATGTATCTTACTTGATCAAACACAGCTCAAGTGAACTAAATAGACTCTTTAATTTGCATATCAGGTTGCTCTTGCTAGAAGAGTACAGCCTGTTTTCATATGCCTGTTTTGTGTTGTAGGATCAACTAAGCACAATGGTTGCCTGATGCCAATGCAAGCATTTGTCAGTTGTTTTTCACTACTCCATATTCCAAAAGACACAAAAAGTCAAGCCACAATGATTTTTTTTTTAAAATAGAAAAACAAAGATATATGATGCTACCTAAAGAATACTTCATAATGTAAACAAGTGTTAGAAATAGAAGTGTTGTTACTTGTAGAATATAACAAAACTGGAATTTTGGCTGCTTTCTCTTTACTCCTAGTCAGTTTTCTAAATGTCACCTGCTGTACCAAGGCATCTTGGAAAGACATCTGCATTGCTACCCTGCTTGTGAAGTGCAGCATTTCAAGCAGTGCTGTTGAGTGTGTCTCACTTTTATTCATCTAACTTGCACTTTGATTTCTTTCTGCCGTTCATTTAGTTTTGTTCCACTGGTACAGTACAATAATTTAACACTAGTACATTGCTGGTGGTTAGTAATTTCAGAGCCATGTAACAAAACCAGTCTCTAATGAAAGCGAATCGTAGACAGATGAGATAACACTGCTCTCATTCTGAATTCTCAGCCTTGTCCTGCAATCATCAGCATTTCTGTGGACCATTCTTGTTTTTAAAAATAAAGATAATCCAAAGGAAGGCAGTTTCAAGATAAGGAATATACCACCTGTTCTTCTAACTATTAGAAGTTAATGCTGTTGTATTTTAGAGTGTTTTGTGTGTTAGTATCATGTGTCCTTGCTCTGAGGAAAGATGCCAGGAGGGATAAAATTAAGAAAATTAGAATACACTGTTGCATTGGGATAAGTATCCTGTCACCTTCATTTTACAATTTTCTCTTCCTCATTTAAACTTCTGGCCGTTAATCTATTTATAAGAATTTGAGACTCTAAAAACCAGGAAAATCAATGGAACAATGAATTCTTAGCACCAAAGAACAATTACATATTGATATGAAACTTCAAGGAGGGAAGAGCCTGCAGACTTGCAGGAATACATTGCAGAATATTGCTGGCAGAATTTTGTACCACCACACATTATATACTTCTATTTCAAGCTAGGAAACCACACATTAAAGTGTAACACTTTACAAGTTCCCAGGGATAGATTGTGCCAAAATGTAAAAAAGTATCTGAGATGGAGGATCAAGTTACAATAATGAACTCACCAGATGTGAAAATTGGTTATAATTGAAAATATCAACCTGTCACTCAGAATCTTTGGATCCTTTAACAGCTGCTTGTTTCCTGAAACAAACCTAAATGCATTCAGTGAAAAGCTTTTTCTTGGGCAAGTCTCTCCATTTCTCTTGTCTCCTCAAGAAGATTCAAATCTTCTGCTTGACACTAGTCCTTAAAACTCCTTTGCCTTGTAATGCTTTGCAACAGCCTTTGCTTGGTAACCCTTTTAGCTCTCTGACTGAATCCATGGCACTATTGCTCAGTTTTGAGCTGGGACTGGGGAGGCTACTGCATCCCTCTCATTCATTCCTTTAACACTTCAGATGACGTCATTTAATCTCTCCATCCTTGTCAGAAACAGGATACAAATTTTTTAAAGTCTAGATTTTTTTTTCAGGGGGTTGGAATTTCTTAGGGCATGATTTATATCTAAGGGAGTCTTTGCTCAGTAGCTAATACGACTGCTGTGAGTAGTTAACAGCTATCCTAATATTGCCTCTGCCAGGACTCCAAATTATTTTGTTGCCATATATACATATAAACATATAAAAGTTGCTTGACATGAGAAAGCATTCCCTGCAGGATGAGGACTGTGTGTTCTAATTTGTTCTTAATTTTTGTGGATTGTGGAAAATGATTGACAAACAAGGCTAAAAAATTGCGCAGTGTTTCAAACCTTTTGTATTTTTAAAAGTGCTTTGCAAAGACATGAACTTAAATACTTGCAGTACAATATGAAGATCAATATGTGCATTATGATCACTCCAAAATAACGTGAGATGTAGATAATGCTTCTATTAAAACATGATTTATTGAAATGTTTTTACCATAAATGCTCTTGTTCTGTTTGGGGAATGAACAACATGGTCTCCTTTCTTGCTTTTGAGATCCCACTCCCCTTTCTTTTTTTTATCCTTTGCAAAGCACTCAACTGGTGTCCTTCTAGATACTGGTAAATCACCCTTGCCAGACAGTGATTACTCAGAGAACTGATAAAAATATTTGCTGAGAATACATTTTAATGTTTCAGCAATGATCCAATTTGTCTAAAATTGATATCACTTCTACATGGTGGTTGCATGTTATACTGGAGGATGCTCACCAGACTTGAGTAAACTCTGGTAGTGGGAATGGATAAACATTTGTTACTGTCCGTAAGAAATGGTTTCTGAGACTTGAGCTTATGTCTAAATTATCCTGTAGCTCTGAGGGATTGAGTGTATTATTTTGGTTCAGAGATACATTTAGAGTGAACCAAAAAGACAAATGTCTCCCAGGGATATGGGGGGAAAAAAAAACAAAACCATTAATTAGAGTAATTACAACAGAATACTGAGGGTTTTATAGGTATGCAACTTGTACAATTCAATGCCAAATAATCACATCCAGAAAATTAAAAGATGAAAGCAATGCTTTGCAAAATGTAGCATTTGGGGGACCTGTGAACTAGAAAGATGATGTTATGACACGGAACATTATGTGTTTGCTGTTTGACTCGAAGTTATATTTTGAAGAAGTGTTACTTGGCTGTGTATCCAATAAGTCCATCACTACTTGCCATTAAATAGGTCATGGAATGCTATACTCTCAAGTATCCCTTAGCTCTGCAGAGTATCACTCAGTTAAAAGTCAGTCAGGATGAGGAATCAGACCAAAGAAAACAGACACCCATCAAGCCAGTTTCTTTTGTTGTCTGTCTGGCAAGGTGCCATATCAGAATTTCCAGAGAGGGTTCAAAAATTGTAATTGGGTGGTCATGCAGACAATACGTATATGTTTCAAAAATGCAAAGGATGAAATATTTTTTAAGTGAAATAATCTCATTGATTTTCTTAGAAGAAGCCCAGCACAGGCCTGGCAGAAACAGCTAAGAAATACTTGTAAAATTAGATGCTTCAACTTGTAATTGTTGTAAATTTCCTTTACTCTAATCCCAGGTCCTCAAAGTGAGTCCTTATTCTGTTCCCATAGGTATGCATCTGCCTAATCTGAGAGAACTGAAGTTGAACAATAGCTTGCTTGCATCTGTGAGGTAAGAAATGAATGATTCTATGAAATAAATATAAAGAATAACAGCCCTAAATTTTAAGTGCTAAAATCTTCATTTGTGCTGCTTTCATTCCTTCCATTTGTCCATGCTATGATAATGGATTAGGTCATGAATAATGCTCCTCTGCAACAGGAGTTTAAAGACAGGACCTGATCTGGAATAAATCAGTGTAGCTGCAACGGTGCAAATGAATTAGCCCTAGTTTGCCACCAGGGAGGTTCCTGCTGTGCTAAAATGGAAATTTGTTGCACGTTTGAAAGGAGCTAAAAATTCCCCTCTTATCTATGTCTCGGTGCTTGGATTTCAGTGTTTCAGCCTTTGGGCTTTTACTGTGCACAGTAGCCTGTTCTGTACAGGTCAGACCAGTTCCTCAGCTGATGAAAGTCGCTTTGGCTTTACTGAAGTAAATGGAATCAGGTTTATGAGAGCTGTTGTGAAGCCTGCATGTCCCTAGCTTGCTGAGCTGCATCAAAACATTACATTTTCTCCCAGACAGCTGGGGGGAGATGGTTGGTTGGCAAGGTAGAAGTGAAAACCATCACAATGAGGAGGCAGGGCTGTCTTCTCTCACCTGTGCTGATATCTGTATTACCTTACTAATTAATGCAAAGTGGAAAAATACATTTCATATCAGAAAAGGGGTGTGTAAAAGGCCCTGTTTTAAACATGACTGCTCTCTGGCTGTATATGGCTATCTGCTAAACTGGTGGGGCAAAAAGTAGTGGGCTTGCCAGTTCTTGTTAAGAGAACATGTTCTGTTATAAGAAGTTGCAATAAATTCTTCTTGGTCTCTCTAAAGTATCTCATGAACTTCAGTTGCTACACTTTGATTTTATTTTCCCTTGTTCTGGTGATGTGATGAAGTATCTGCCATCTCAATTATGTTTTTCTCACCTTCTAATCCATAACATGTAAAGGTCGTGATTCTATATTGCTGCAATTACTTTAATAGCAGCTGACAGTTGTCATAAGCATGAAATTGCTCCATTATTGCAATGGAGGAGTAAGTAGTGGGTGAAAAAATTCAAATTTTGACAATATTAAGAGATATTATATTAAAAAGAAAATATATAAGAAGTGGCTTTTAGTTTGATCAAAACTCCATATTCTCGTAAAGTGTGTCAACAGAAAACCTTTTGATCGGTTCTGTTGGTACTGAATATAAGGATGCAGGTCAGGAAAACTACAGTGCTTGACTCATGATTTTAGCAGGACTTTGCACTTCTGTATTCTGAGACTCTAATTTCTCAATGGCAAACCATTTTCTTTGAGTGACACCCTTGTGGACCTTGATTCAGGGAATGCTTGGTCTCAAGATGAGTTTTGATTTGATCTATTCTCATGTAAATATGTTTAGGCTTGGATATCAAGTCTAATATTGTGATGATTTCCAGGCACTACCAGCTACCTGCTGCTCCTTCTGTGTGCCAGTTAAATGCAATTGTCAGGGAATAGGTAAAGGAAGATTTTGTTAGCTCTCCAGAGATGTGACCTCTGTATAGTTACAGCAGTAGCTTTGCCTTATTAATTCCCATCTTTGACAATCTGTCATTGATAAACACAGATCATTTAAGGGCACATCCCATGCAAGCACAGCCTTGTACTTCAACTTTATTTTTGGATGACTGCATCATGTCAATTTAATGCCCATTAGAGCAACATTGCTGCCACAGCAGTAGTGATGCCTGTTATACCTAGTGTAACATTGCTGCTCCCATTCCAGAGGCTGCTGCCATTTACTCCAAAATTCAGAATCTTATTTCTGAATTAATCTTGTTGATATTTGAATCTTGTCAAAAAAAGTGATTGTTTTGTCTTATTCAACCAAACCCTTGCAAATGAGGCTTTTGAGGGTGACAGAAAAAAATGTTCTTCCTTCTTACTGAAAGTAATTCCCACAGATTTTGCCAGCCATAAGGTCAGAATCATTGTGGTTGTAATTTGAAAACGGGCAGCAGATAATAGGAAACGTCTTGTGAGGACTGACTGGAAGATTTGTTTTATGTACTGAAAAGAAAGCAAGGACAGAAAAGCAGAAAAAAGATAGAGGCTGTTTTGTATATACTTGGGATGCTAAAAGCAGACATTCTTTTCATTCTATTTTATGTTATAAAAACATATTCTGGTGAATCATTATGAAGAAAAGGCTGTCAGTGTTCATGCATGAGTAGGTAATAAGATGGGAGACTGTGTTTTGTCACTTTATTTTTGTTTCATCTTGCCTTGCAGAGTAGGATTACCTAATTATTTTGGGATGAAATGGAACTAAAACTTTTCTTTTTTTTTTTCATTTTGAAAATGGAAGAAAAATTGACTTGATAGATGTCGAAATGAAGGTTTATCATCCTGACTTTAGTTACTTATTACTGGGGGGTTTTTTGAGGTGTTTATTCCTGTCAACCTCACATCCTCACGTTGTGAGGATGCTGAAGTGTGCATTGCCATGCACTGTTCAATGGAAATCAAAGGAGTCGTGTTCTGGCAGTGAGGAATCAAGGTGTTGTTGTATTACAGTTTTCTATGAGAGAGCAAGGCTTGTAGGTCAGTGGGTTTGGATATTGGCTTTTCCTGGTAGTTCCTCAAGAAGTTGTGATTCCTTTGATGGGGAATGTGTTTGAGCTACCTTACTTGTAAATTCATGGTCCTTCCCCGATCCTCCTAAAACTTGAATTACATTTGGATATTTGAAACTTGGAAAGGATACCATTATCTACTATTTAATTTAATCCAAAAGGAAAATATATCCAAGTTTATTTGCAGATAATCAATCTTGGTGGTTGAAAGGAAATTTCTTTCTTGGCTGTTTCTGGGTTTTGGTTTTCTACTGGCCCTTTGCTAAAGGGGACAGCTCTGGATAATCCAGTGTACTGTGAAAGGAAAATAGTTCATATTGTTGTTAATTTTCTAAGCCACAGTTATTTCATTATGTCCTTGTTTGGTGACCTTCGCCCATTTGCTAGCAACTGAGAACTTCTAGATTTATGAACTGATAATTGAATATGAAAAGTCAAGTCTGTTCTGAAGAGTGCCTGCTAAAATCTGCCTCTTTTTGTGTGTGATGGCCATGGTCCTCATTTTTAAAATGCTTCCAATAAAAGAACTATATTCCAAGGCCAATGAATTACTACTTCTGCCTTGGCACATAGCCTGTGTATTTTTTTATCAGGTTGCTTTTATTCTCAATTCAGGGATGAATGAAAAGATCTGTTTAAAAATGTTTAGATAGATATCTTTACAAAAGGGCTTTTAAATCAGATAGGGGAATCTTGGGACCTCGTTCCCATGAGTTTCCAGAAGAAGCTGTTTCAGCAGCTGAAGTTAATTTCCTCCCATTCAGCACTACGCATTGTAGCCAGCAGAAGAGTGATCTACTCTCAGGGCTTCTCAAGCAACTGCTTCTGACAGAGGGAGGCTGTCATATTTTAAGTGAGATGAAATGCAGAGACTGCAAAGTGTGGGGACAAAAGTGTGAGTATGGAGGATATCGGGAAAGGACAGCAGATTTTCTTCATCCAGATGGAGTTAACATTTCATTGCTGCAGTTCTCTAACTGGTCTTGCACTATTGCAGAAGCATCCCCCAGAACAAAAGGGAAGTAATCCCAGGCTGTTTCAGCTGGTCAGGAGGTTCATCATCAGGAGGTTCAAATGAACAAGGTGCAGAATACAGGGTGTGCAGAATACATTCAAAATTGCTAGTTCTTATGCTTTTATAAGCCTTAGGGTTTTGTTTTGTTTTGTTTTTCTAACACCAGCTCCCGGAGACAAGACTAGCAACACAGAAGTCTCTGTATTCACATTTTGAAATGTTTTGAGCCCTCTTGGTTGTGAAAAAAATAACTGTAAATATGAGCCAAATTACTTGAGTAAAGATTTTGATAATCATTTTATAGCTTTAAGAAACCAGACCCAAACTAATTCTTTCTTAAGTCAAGGTAAGGGCTCTAAAGTAATGTTTAAAAGTATTTTTTGAAACTTGAATCAGGATCTTTAGGTATTTTAACTTAGCAATAAACCTCCTTTTTACCCAAAAACAGAGTTTAAGGAAATATAATACCTTGTGTTTTTAAAGCCACAAGAAGTTTGCCTTCAGTGGCATTGCTCACAAACTGAAAATTAAACATTTGTCCTATTGCTCTGCTGGATCTGGATCAAGTTACACTATGTTGTATAAGACTGAGCCATGACACTGATCACCCCAAAATTCAATGCACTGCTGATAGTGTGTCTAGGCACCACTATTTTCTGGATAGTTTTCCCTCAAACAGGAGGAACATGGGGGCATCATTCCCCTAAATTTGCTTTTTTGCCTTGTTATTTTTACTTATTCCTTTCCTGTCTCTCTTTTTTTTTCCCCTCCACTTTTTTCCTCCTTTTTCTTCTGCTTGTCATTTCCAATCTTTTGCCAATACTGGATTACTATGTTTGATGTATAGTAACATGCATAGGTGCATAGGTATCACATGTAAAAGCAACGAGTTTTGTGCAACAAGGATCAGCATTGCTGTTATGATATTTAAAATCCTCAAAGAGTTTCTAAAATCTATTCAGTTTGCATTACAGGTGCAAATGTTTGTCAACAGATGATGTGTTGGTGTTACAGCAGTTTCTTACTGTGTTTAGTGAGGACTCAGGGTGCTCTTGCTCTAGATTGTTCTTACACATGCAGTCAGAGAACCACTGCTCTGATTTGGTTGGGGTGAATCCCTTCATACCCTTATTTCAGCACCCAGAGCATCACTATTTACTTTCATATTCACATTTCAGGATGGGGAAGGCATTTAATTTCAAATGCAGGCTAGTTTCTGTTGAAAGTGTTCCTGTTAATCCTTTTCTGTAGCTGGACTGAAAGTCCTTCAGCAGTTAAAGTTGCTATAAAGTCTACCTTAAGGACATGTTCTTTGAGGACTTTGAATGATTTCCAGGAGCTAGGAAAGCATGTAAATTGAATCTTAATCTCTGTATTAATGAGTCTCCTCTATGTTAGTGCCTATAGATCCCTGGGAGTATTACAAACCTGGGTAAAATTGCTGTGACCTCAAGTGTTATTTAGCATTGATGGTTTTAAGGATATTCATATTATTGATAAAAAGTAATTATTTTGGGACAGAAATACAGCTTCTTTTAGATGTGTGGATTATTTTCAGAAAAGTACAATCAGCCCTAGGGAAATATGATTGCTTTGACCACTTATCTGTCCTGGGTAGATGTTTGGTTTAATCTCACCAGGTCAGGTGCCCAAAGTAGAAAATGTGTCTTTGTGAACTTAGATATCAGTGAATCTGACAGGTTGATTCCCCAGCCAGGGAAACTGAACTTTTTCTGTACAAATGCACAGATGGTGCTCGGGCTCCATTCTGCAGCAGGCACAGAGGACACCAAAACAAGTTTATGGCTTTGCAGTGTCTTTCCATGGTTCTCACCATCAGCACCCCATTTTCTGAAGCCTTCCCCAGCTGAAACTCCCTGCCTTCTATCTCAGTCTGTCAGGTACAGGGTGTACCTGTGAGGAAGGGGATGATGAGGCAGGGCCTGCCCTTGCAGCTCCAGGTTTGTCTCCTGGCTGTGGCAGGGTTGGTGAGGAGTGCATCTCTCTCCTCACAGAGCAGAGAGGATCTGCTCTCGTGGTCATCTGAGCAGTTCCATGGTGGCAGCAGGTTTCTTCCCCCAGGACACCACTATCATGTTTCTATTTTGTGACTGCCATACAATGCAGGACAAAAACCATCAGAGGATAATCACAGACCACGGCAGCACTTTTTGCATCATGAACATGGCTAGTGAAAAAGCAAAGTAAATAAGTAATAGCTAATGTGCCAGTAAACTCGTGAAGGTAAGACAAGCCCATTAAGTAATTGTCCTCCTTCTCTGCCCACTATCTGAACAGGCACTCCACTTTGAGTTTATTTAATAAAAAGTGGCCTTTCCTTTCAGGATGTTTTCTCATGCCTTGCACCTCTCCAGCTGAACCACGTCTTAAAAAAAAAAAAAATACAACTCAGCTCCTGGGTTAGCTGTATAAATATGCTGTATTTTCCATCTCAGTTGCTTATTTTATCCTGGGCAGACACAGTCTTTTGAATGAGTTGTGCATAAGGCTTTGCCTAATGGTATCATGATCTTGTTTATATTTTCTGGATGGATATGATAAATAAAAATGTCGGTAATAACTAGTGAATTTCTGCCAGCAAATAAGTACTTTTGTGCCCGGCTATTAGGCAGTTTGCAGCTGCTCTATTTCAGCTGTCAGTGTCAGGGATCACTTATGAAAATTTACACCTAAATATTAATTTTAGCCACTGATGAGAAAAAAGTTGTTATAATCATGGTGTGAGAAACACCAAAGGACAGGGTTGAGAAGCAACAGTAATTAGCCCATTGCCAGTGGAACTGTTAAGGCAGCTTTCCTGTCTGACCATCCAGGAGCCACTCTGGCAGAAACATCACACCACCTGAGATTTTCACTGCTGGGACTAAAGCCCCTTCACAGTGAGCAGCTCCAGTGACCTCTTGGGTGCCCCGTTTGGCTCCCTGCACACCCCACAGTCAAACTGGTTTCCTTAGTGGTTCAACCCTGGGTGTCCCAGATGTTTGGATCCTTAGAGGAACTTAATTGTGGCACAATAACACAAAAACAGCTCAAGCTGGGTGCCTCCTTCCTGAGTGGTATCCAGCTGTGAAAAGATTGTCTTCATGGAAATAAGAAAATAATCAGCATTAGTTTAATGGGTTTGTAGGTTGTTTTGATTCTCTCCTACGAGGGAATTGCTTCTCCGCAGCTTGTTTGATTTTTTTTTATTGAAAATAATTATCTTCAGTGGGAAAATATGTTCTTGGAATGCAAGGTAAATGCTGATTTTAAAAAAGGGAAAGAATCAGGTTGGAGGGGAAATTATGCTAATGGTTGTATTTGTCAGTCATAACTGCCAAGTGAGAGGAATAAAAATGAATAAATAGATAGAGTTTCAGTGTACAATCAGTTTCATGATTTAATTTCTATAGAATATTCTCCACACAGGAGTTGATTTAGTTGTTCTTATTTTCTGCAGACACATTGCTGCACACAAAGGGCCCGTTGCTATTTTTCCCCTAAAATACATGCACACTTCTTTTTCTCTAACTATGTTCCTCATTTGTTGTGTGGCAAAATTTTATCCTATCATGAGATCTTTAAAGGATGCATCAGATCTCTCAGATGCTGGATCAACAGCTGGATCAATGGCTGCAAGAAATAAATACTGAAATGCCTTTGTGTTTTAGGAGGTGAAGTTGTGATTTTATCAATAGGTGTAATGTGTGCACATTCCTCACCCTATGCCATAAGCTGCACTATGTGTTCTTCTTGTGGGGCTAAGAACCTTAACACAAAGGTCTGATAATGAAACTTACCACCTACACTTTTGGTTACAGAAGTTTTATGGAAGACTGTGTGTTTGAAAGACCATTTGTGGCATCTCCTGGTTTGAACTTCATCAGCCTCACAATCCCACCTCTCCACTTTCTACTGTTTCATCTCACCATAGGCAAGAATTTAGAGAGGTTTGGTTTACTCTGCTTAGTGTTGCAACTACAGTTGCCTCAAAAGCAAGGTCAAGATGATCTACATCCAGTTAACACACCTGCACCAGATTTGGGCTGTCTACTGGTGTGCTGTAAAGGAAATGCTGAGGCTCTGCCTTGTAGTAACACCCTCAGTATC
The DNA here is from genome assembly GCA_013397195.1 of Hylia prasina. Taxonomy (NCBI): domain Eukaryota; kingdom Metazoa; phylum Chordata; class Aves; order Passeriformes; family Sylviidae; genus Hylia; species Hylia prasina. Next base: position 623,738 of record VYXD01002846.1, read on the forward strand.
GAAATCTGTAAGGTCCTATCTGTCTTGGTAAACCTGTGATGGGCTTTGAGGTCCCCCAAGCTTCTCTTCTGTATCTTGTTTGCTTGTTGAAAAAGAACATCTGGAGGCCAGTACAAGCAGAGAAGATACCACTTGAAGCTATTGTTTAAGGAAGTAGTGTTGACTCAGGACATATGGAGAGAAGTTTGTCACACCAGACCTGTAGTGAACATTAGAAGCTGAGAGAGAAAGAAATTTGGAAGAAATCAACAGCCATTCACAGGTCCAAGTTGTACCTGTATCTGTTTTTTACAAGCTTCTTTATTTTTTATTTTCTTATTAGATGTATACACAAATAAAAAAGAAAGAAAGAAAAAGTTACAAAGAAATGGCCATCAGCGTCAGAGGGAAATCATTAGTGTCACACAAATGTGCCTGATCTAAAGAATCTCAAGAACCTGCATTTCCACCATTGTATATTCTGATGGAATCATTTTAAATTACACTTTCTCTCTAGGTTTTCATATCAAACCACTTCTGCAATATTTCAAGTATTTTTTTACAGTGGAAACTCTAAGGCCATTACCATGACAAAAACTGAATAGCTACTCCAAGCTGATCCAATTCTGTAGTTGTGTGTGGCCAGTTAATCTAGAATTCCTGTTTTTCTGATACACAAAAAAGACGTTTCAGGGACTTTTTTTTTTTTTTTTTTTTTTTTTTTTTTTTTTTTTTTTTGTGGTATGTGTCTTAACACCACTGAATCTGTCAGAGGATTTGGATCTTTTACAGAATATTCCTTCTGCTTAGCCTGAAGCATTAGAAGTTTTAAGTGTTGATTTTGAAGGGTGAGATCTATATTAAAGCAAAGATGGAATAGATCTGTCTTACTCTGCCAAAGCTCAGACCTGGAACATACTGTGAAACAGGCACACAACATGTGGGAGACTGAAAAGTTATTCATGCAGGAAATTTCAAAGCGCTGTGGGATTCAATTCTTCAATGTAAGTAACTCATTCTGTAACCACAGTTTCATTATCCTTTACTTTTTTATATGTAAGCTTTCAACAGTGAGAATGAACAATTGCCAACGCTACAGGAACTGTCAGTAGCTCTGGGGTTAAACTGAGGGGCAATGGATCTGTGGGTGTGAGAGTTTTATTTACTGTGTGTCTCAACTTTTTCCTGTTTGAAAATCCATTTGGTCTTGTGGAAGATGTAGTGCACCCAGTGGGATGCAGCCATGCTGTGTTTGGTTTCTACAGTTTCTCTGGTGTGCAGCTTGATGCCAAGGATGGGACTGAAGTAGGGTGGAAAAAATGTAGTCAAGGGCAAGTCTTGTTCGACAGGACCACACTTTGGCAATCTCTGCTCCTTTCAGATTGTGGGAGCTGAGTTAAAGCAACTGGTTTTTCCATTGTGAGAATACTATAGCAGCAACTGAGCTGACAAACAGTTTTAATGATCAAAAGGAAATTAACACAAAATTACGTTATCCTTCCCATACATGCTGTATATTCATGTGTTAAGGAATTGCTGTTCCTGACTCCATCAGCCTTGATCAAACCCATTATTCTGTTCTAGGCTTTTTTTTTTGACAGCAGCTGAAAATGAGAGCCCTTGAAATTAAAGCTACATTTCATATGTATTAACTTTAATTGAAGTAAGCATCTCGGTTACCTTAGGCACAAGTATGACGAGTTACAGAAGTGTATGTATCAGCACTCCCACTTACAAATATCTCTTTCCTGTTGGTCTCACAAAGCACTTTTTGTTTAAGTGAGGTATAATCTGACATGGAAAATAACGTTCTTGCAAGTAATATAGCACTGTATGTAATATTGCAGTTGCTACAGTGGTTTCAGTGAGGCAATGAGAAGCAACAATGACAAGTGAAAAAGTTATATATCAGGAATATCCCAGAGATGTATCCTATTGGGTTTGGGTTTTTCATATGTTGTCATCTCCTGTATCCAGATGCCATCCTTGCCTGCCAGCACTGGAGGGGGAGGCAGGGGCCACTGGTGTTAGTGCAACAAGGATTTTTATGATTTTTATTTTTATGTCTGTGGTTGAAGCATGGCCACAGATGTGTCCATGGTAGAGCTCAAGTACTCTTATCAGGACAGCCAGGGTGGTCCTTGGCTCCTGTCCTGGAAAACACTCAAACTGCCTTGGATAGTTTGTGGTTTTGGCTGCTGTAGCCAGGTAGTCTCCTGTCCTTGTTTTCAGGCTTTTGCTTTAGTGAAAGTGCTAAGCAAGTGGCTCCTTGATAATTATAATTTGCCTTAACAGGCCCACAAAAGCTGTGGCAGGTCTCTCTCTCTTTGTCATAACAAAGAAAAGGCAGAGTCACAGGCTGGATGGAGTGTGTCACCTTGAATGTTCTCCCTGATCTGTTTACCCCTGGTGCAGCACCAGGCAGGTGCATGCGTTTCCTCCCAGACACCCATTTTGCTGTCAATGAAGTGTTCAGCAGAGATCCACAGCTAAAAAAAGCAATATATGAGATCTTTCCAAACTGGGAACTTAGCACACAAGCAACACCAAAAAAATAAAATAAAATAAAGTCCTAGAATAAAATAGTGAAATTTCATTATTGGCAAATATTGTCGGGGCGTTAGTACTGCAGCCCATTTTGAAAACAGCTTCTTATTCATAGTAAGGTTGCCTCAAAAATTTGGGACCACAGAGAAGTGCTACTGCAAAGACCTTTGACAACAATAGCTTTTTGTTCACACAGAAATTCTTCATTTGCATGTAAAAGGGAGTTATGAAAACAGAATTTCATAGACACAATTTTTATTTAAGAAGACATTTGGTAAATGCAAACTTTCTCTTCAGCCTGAAACAAGCTAGCCTTCCTCTGAATGTATTTAAGAATTGCCTAGCAAACTTGCTTTTTGCTTAGTTTTTGAAGTCTCAAACATGTCTCAACATGATTAGGAGCCCTTTCTGTTGAAAAGTTGCACAGTTCAGAAGGCAGAATGAGACCAGATTATTGGGTGCTACATTTCCATGGTGTTTCAGCCTAAAAGTGGCCTTCTGGCAGCAAAAGATGAGACATGATCATTATTATCTTGCACCTTGGGCCATGGTTCACTCTGGCACAAGGGAGCATAAGATGCTAAAGACAACCTGCGTGTCCTGGTGATGTAGGACGTGAGACAGAGGAGAACCAAGCCAACAGTTCTTGGCATATTGCTGCTTCAATTTCAAAGAGTGAATACAAAACCAACAAAGACTGCAATGCTGCAAAGCAAGGCAGGTCATCACATTCACATGACATTTGTTCAGCTGTAAAAGGACACTGCAGGGACAATAAGGACGTGGCCTCAGCAGTCTTGTAGAGTTGGGGGCTGTGTCATGGATTTGATCAAGTACGAGGAACACATGCATACAATCAGTTTTACAATTTTGAATACAGCTATTTGAGAACACAATGAAACTTTTATGTAAGCTTCCTATTAGAGCATATGTTACTGATTTAAATAACATTCAGGCTTTAAATGTTTTTGTTTCAGATGTCAGAATTATCTGTACAACCAAACCATCGTGTGTTGACATTGACCATATCGATGTTATCACAGTGTGGCTTGATAACTTCCACTTGATTTCTGTAGATCAGAGATGAGATTCTTTTTTTACTTTATTTTGTAGTTCAGTCACTCTATTGCAATCAAAATTTCTCTATTTACCAGTGCATTCACTTTCAGAGCAATCTTTAAAATAAATAAAATCTGCAACAATGGCTATTTTAGATGTGTTGCTTCTGAAGAGTTATTCAACAGATGCAGGTGTGAGATACTGCTTGCAAGTTCCATGGATGTAGTGCTTTATTTCTAGGTAAATGATTCAAAACTGACTTCAGGAAGAAACAATGGGGTTCAAACTGACAAATATGTTCAGGGGTTTGCGGTTGTGTTTACTGGGTAGCTTGAGCTCAGTGGAGCTATTCAGGATTTATTGTCATGAAACCAAGAGTAGGATTTGGCTCTCTGGGTCTGAGATTCATCCAGTAAAAATTTGGATGGATCAAATCAGTCCCTGAAGAGCAAGGGTGTTGGATTAATGGAAGAACACATTATTTCTCAAACTTGTTATTAGGTGCTCTGAGCCAAATTGTGCATTGCCCCTCTGCTCTCTCCCCAGCCTGGGGGAGTGATGACAAGATGGGAGCATCAGATTTCATGGGAAAAATTACTAAATGGTTGTGCACAAGTGGGGAGGGTGTTGCCAAGAGCCTCACAGAAGCACTGGGCTGTTTGATGAAGTTCCCATCCCTCCAGCAGTTATTTTGAGATAGTTGGAACTGAGGCTTCAAACCCTTCAGTTTATTAATATTATTTTCCCAAAATCAATTATAAATGCAAATTTTTGGGTTAAAAATGAAACTAGGGGAGTCTATGTTGATTTCTTGGCACTTTGGGATACTAAAAACATGATCTGGTATTCAGTGTGTGTTTTGCAGGCAAGCTTGTGTGTAGGAGCACATGTGGAGTAATTACTCAGGAAGACTCTGGTTTGGCAGCTTCAGGGCCTCTGTTTATCACAATCAAAGGTTATGATATACACATCCCCACCCCATGCTCCATCTCTCTGCCTCAAACCTGTCTTGAATGAACTGTAGCAGGGGTGAGCAGGATATATAACAGCTTTGGTTATTAATTCTTTGCCTTTCCTGTAAAGTTCCCAGCTTCCATGTCACTTGGGACAGGACACTTTTCCACTGGATTGGGATTATTCATTGTATTGGTGGGCTATATTTCCTCTACAGTGTCTCCTCTTTCCTTCTATAAGCTCTTTGTCGTTTGCACATCACTGGAGCACTCCTGTGCTGCCACCAGCCTTGTACAGTGTCTCATCTTTTTCATTTCAGCTATCAAACTTTTCAATCCTACTTTCTAGTTTTGGAATAGGTGCTGTAATTTTCTGTATGTTTATATCATGCCTAATACAGGAGAATCCTCATCTCTGGCATGTGTCTCATTAATTTCAGCCTTGGTCAATGATGATTTTGGGGGGGACTGTTTTGTTACACTGCATGTATAATTATAGTGGATCTTCTCTTACTACCCTGATAAATTGCTATTAAAAGTTTATTATTACATTAAAATAGTCTACCCTAGTAAATCATTATCAGAGTGCAGATTCCCATTAATTCCATTTCAATAAAAGTCAATAGATGTATCTCCCCAGTTTGGGCTGATCTCATCCTCTACACTTAACATAAATGAAAACATGCCTGTGTGTACACATGCACGCCCATGGTGGTCATGTGTGCTCAAACAGCTCCTCACTTTGCTCTCACCCCATCCAAGGTGGATGTGCCAGATGCTCTAGAGCTGGTCCCAGAGGAGACACTCCCATCTCTTGCAAGCTCATAAGTTCTCGTCTCACCAGCCAAAATATTTCAGAAGAATTTTCAGAAATGCAGGTGTGTGCAGTAGTGAGGAGCAGCTTGCTTTGAGCTCCATGGCTGTTTCACCTTACAGCAGCCATGCTCTCAAGGGCAATTATCTCTATAGTAATTAACAAGGGAATTTTCTCTGATGCTGCAGCATGAGTCATGTAGCTTCCAAAAGATTAGTTTGTTAGTTACTGAATAAAATGTTTGCAGATGTACTTTGCTGTGATAACATCTCTGACTGGGGATGACTAATTACAGATGCAGGAGTAAAGATCTGCAGGGCCAAAATGTGACTGCATGATCCAGAATTTTAGGCTCCTCTAGCAGCTAGCATGACCCCAGTGTCAGCAAGAGGAATTTGGTTCTGCAGTAGGGCCCAAAGGGGAAAAAGTATTTTTGCCTCTCCTCCTCACTGTCTCTACATTTGCAGGGAAGGAGAGGTGGCAGTCATTTACTTTCCATGAGAGCTGGAGTGCCCTTCTCAAGGGGCAGGAGAAGAGATACCCTGGGCTGCTAAGTTTCTTCCCTGAAATAAGAGAGCAAAACTGGGCCAAGTCATACCAAACAGTGCAACAAAGTTTGTCCTTTCTTAGTATTTTGTTTCTTGAGTTAAAGGTGAGCTTTGGGACAGCCAACTTCAGCCTTCTAAGAAACCACTTCCCATTAGTGTCCATAATTTTTTTTCCTATTCTGAAGTGTCTGTTTAAGCATTTTTTTAATAACAAGACCCTGCTGTCAAACACTGGGTTGCATTGCAAACATGGAGTGGTTCTGCTTTCTGCAAGTACCCAAGACATGGGATGTACAACCTAATTCCTTTGTCTGGAACACAAATCCTCATCAACTTTGATTAGTATTAACCTTGAAAGTGCTACTCCTGACTCATTCCAGTTAGCTGTAGGAGAGTCAGAGCTGCAACCCATGAATGAAACTGGAATGGCTTTGAGACTAAACTTAGTAGCACAAATTGTGAAGAGGAAGGTAAGTAGGCTTTAGAAGTCATTTCAAGTTAGGCTCTTCTTCTGATGGTGTGCACAGCAGGAGAATGCTTTAAGGGCTTGTCAGCTAATAATTCCTAGTGAGTGTGTGCCATGCATGAACTAGCACATAGTGTGAGTATGGACTGACCCTGACTGTGTGCACTGGGTTTAACCACAATCAGCTCTGGAACAGAAAACTGTGACAAACAAAGAGAAATAGAATTTAACTCCAGATGTCTTAGATTTCTGAGTATGAGCAGGAAACTGCTTCCACAAATGCATGGAGTGATCAAGGACTAGAGGGAATAACTGTTCTTGGGGCCCTGCGTAAGAATTGCTTGGGAATTAATCCTCTGCTTTGGTTTGGCATTCTTTATATTGACAGAGAAACATTAGGAACAAGCATATTACTTCTGTGGAAAAAACTCTTGAGTTAAAAATTCAAGACAAAATAAAAATGGAAATAAAGTCCATTCACCATATCTTACTCTACCATATGTGGAGTAATAAGGTTAGGATTTCTTCAGTTTTGCTGACCTAATAAACAGAGCATCTATCAGAAACATTGTTTCAATGAAACAAAAATGAGAGTGACTACTTCACTTTTTCTCTGCTCAGTAGTTTACAGAAGAGAAAATTCTGCACAAACTTGAAAGAATTCCAAAATTCGAAAATGTCATCAGTACTTGAAGAGGGTCATGAAATGAGCAGTGCAATCCCTTCACATTATTCCTAGTGCCATATTTGTGTTTATGGCTATGTTAGCCTAGCTTGATGGTAGGTTCTGTTTTTGTAATTTAATTTAATTTCTTTCTTATTATAGGCATGCAGCTTGCAAATCTAATAATAAATTTTCTGTAAATATGACTTTGGGAGGCATCTGTTCCTTAAGGAAGCCTTAGAACCACTTTTTGTTTTATTTAGAAAATAGACACAATGTAAATGGACTCTGGAAGATCTTGTGCAAGGCCAGGGATGTGGTGATATGAAGTTGGTTTTCTTTACCCTTGTGTCACTAGAGGCTTCCTGGGTGCACAAAATTCACTACAGATGTTGTGGTTTATATCAGCTGAGGGTTTTCTCCTCAGAGGAAAAGTAGCCTTAGATGGAAAGAGATGTTCAATGAGACTGACGTTTTTCTTTTTTGCTTAGTCCTGGCCATTGAGTCAGCTGCACTGTTTGTACCTCAAAAGCTATAAAATGTTACATAAACACCTTGTGTGGTGTGTCCATTGTGAGTTTATTTAAATGGGCAGTATCCAGGGAAGAGGTAATTAGAAGTGCCAAATGCCTGTGGCTGCTGCAGTGGTGGAGGATGGATGAAGTCAGATAGGTCTGAATGATGCCCATGGACACACCAGTCCCTAGGAGGCAAAGGGGTGAAAACCCCCAGTTTCACGTAGAAACTCCCATTCTACCCTGTATTTGGCCCATCACAGAAGAGAGGCACCCGGGGATATTTTTCCTTGCACTCTTCCTTTATTCAGGCTTACACAGGCTCCTTTCTCCTGACAAGGCCCTTCCCAAGTATTCAGATGGTAGAGAAACAACAAAAAATAGAGATAAGTATATGTCTATCCCCACTCCTAAAAGCACTCCTTCCTGACCTCTGGGACTGGCTGGATGCCCAGTATCACTGAAGCAGGCAGCTTGACCACAGGGGTTTGCTGCAAAGCTATATCAAAGCTGCACGAGGCTCTCAGAGGGCAATGCAAAGCTGGTCTTGTTCCCTGTCATCCACAAAGAGAAGATATGAGTACAACTGTTACCTTGATATTTCAAGATTACAAGGGACCCCACGACTTCTGTCTTCTGCAACTTTCTGTAGCAAGCTTACTATTCTCTGTATTGTCAGAATGAAAGTTGTAAGAGATAGCTAATCCAAAATTCTGAGGTCCGATAAATTCTATTTAAGAACTATTGTAGCTTTTTATGTGGTCCTGAGAAACTGGCTTGGGTATGGATGTTGGACAAGATGACCTTCCTTCCAACTCAGCCATTACTGTGTTTCTGTGAACTCCATGCTAGTCTCTACCTTCTCTGATAAACTGTCTTTGAATTTAGTTATCCACTGCTTAGTTCTTTATTATTCAGATACTCTGATATCATGGCTACAGTCAAGAATTCTGAGCTTTTGGTTGGTTTGGGATTTGATAAAGTGTTGTATTTTGTTTGTACTAGTGGCTTTATGCAACTTAATGTTACCAAAGATGGCAGGTGATTAAACCCTCAGTTTGATTTGCCACACTTTTTGTGTTTTCTTTGTATTATGCAGCACTGTAATGTCAGTGGGACATTACACATATGTGGACTCAAGCAGGTCAGCGTGTGATTTTCCAGGTTATGACCAGAAAGTTTAAAGTTGATATAAATGATCCCTTATTGATATTTTGCTATACCCAAAGGGTGGGGAAATAGGATGGAAAGGATTATAATTTTCTGCTGATTCAAAAAATGTTATTTGGCAAAAGTGTTATTCCATTCAACTGCAAAATCAGAGCAGAAGTAACTCTCTAAGAGGGACAGAGTGAGCCTGACCATGCACTCAGCTCAGATATGTTAATTTGGGTTATATGAGTACAGCCAGTGATGCCAGCTTAAGAAAACCCCACTTAATTCTTAGCAATTGCCTGTGATTTATGGCAGAATTACTGTGATGTAGCTCTTGGAATAGTCCTAATCAAACAGAGCTGGGGTGACATGTTGTCATACAAGAACAAAGATGACAGTGGGGTAGGTAAATAGGGATACAATTTTATTCCCCACTTTCAAAGGTGAACATTTTTAATGGAATTTCTTGTAAACAATGTGAGATTTGAAGGAAGTAGCAGTGGCCTAGTCTTAGGAAAAAGAAAGAAAGTCTTGAATTTTTTCATTCATTCAAATAGAGCTTGAATTGTTTTTTATAAGGGATCTTGGAACCTCACTGTCCCATCTCCGTGTCCTGTGGATGGCTCGGTGTGGGCTCTCAGATTTAGATGGGATCTCTTCCTGCAGCTCTCTAAAAGTAAGTATAGATGTGGCCTGCCAAATGACAATCTCAGAACTATCTTGGGTTGATACTCTTTACTTTTAGTCTTCATTCCCCTCACCCTTTGCTTTTCTGGCTGGCTTTGGTTTGATGCCTTGAATTTGTGTGAATTAGTTTAAAAAATACTACAAAATAACTTTTTAAAATGAGGTCTGATCCTGAGCTGGCCTAAAGCAGTATTTGGCTAAATTAGCTCGTGTTATTTAAGGCTGCAACAGCCACGCTTTATAAAATGTTTACTTCCTTGCCAGTTTCATCCTGTGACATTTAGTATTTCAAGTATTAGAAAACATTTTGCAAAGCTTCCGTGTTACTTGTGCAAGCCTGTGGTTTACATGTTTATTCTGTTTACTTCTGCTGAGGAGCTCTACATTGCTTATAACAATATCTCTGACCTGAGCCAGCTGACCTGGCTGGATCACCTTGAAGTTTTGGACTTGGAAGGGAACAATATTGAGGACATCAACCAGATGCAGTACCTGCGACTCTGTGGCAAGCTAAGCCACCTGACAGTGGAGGGCAACCTTATTTGCCTGAAGCCAAATGCAGAATCTGCAGAGGTGAGGACTTGGTTTGCACATACTGTTAATCTTTTTTGTCAGCACTTTTTAACTCTCAGTTGGAAATGAGAAAAGTTTCTGCATCTTCTTGTTGCATCAGTCTAAATAACGACATGGGATACACTTCCCATCTTTACTTTCTGTTGATTTTGTGGTCTCATCAGTGTGGTCTCCAAGACGAGCACAAGTGAAATACAAGACTGCTAGTAAAGACTCAGGCCTGTTTCCCAGCAATATGAGAGTTGGATGTTGGAACTTTTCTCAGAGTTTGAGTGCTGGAACAGGCATCCCAGAGAGGCTGTGGAGTCTCCTCCCCTGGAGATACTCAAAACCCATCTGGATGGCATCCTATGCAACCTGCTCCAGGTGAATCTGCTTTAGCAGAGGGGCTGGACTAGGTGCTCTTAAGTCATTTCCAATCCCAACCATGCTGTGATTCTGTGGTGAGATACCCATTTTTGAGGGTTTTGCATTTCTTTTGGAGGCTCTCCAGTCCAAAAGCGAGTCCTCCAACACCACCATGCTCAGAGAAGTTGAGCCCTCAGGAAAACAGTGCTTGAGGTAACTAGGAAAAGCTATAATATTGGAACTGCTTGTTACCCTTTGCCCTGAAAAGTTAAAATCAAATGACCAAAAAGACCTTCAGACAAAGCTGAAGATACAAAATACAGTGATTCACCTCTTACATAGTAAAATGATAGAATAATTTCTGCTGAGATATTTTGTTGAAGGCATGAAAGAGAGCCTCTGTGTCACAAAGATGAGAACACAGTAATACATGATCTGATTTGGGTTTCAGGACGCTCAACAAGCAAAACAAGGGAGATCTAATTCTACAAGAACAGCCTCAGAGCTTTATTACTCTCTTTCACTTTCTCCTGCTTCATAGAAAAGCATTGTTGGGATATTAAAACACCAACATGTTGCCATCCAGGTCTTTTGGAAGGTCTATTGACACACAGAGAATTATGTAAAACACAGGTCTCACTAAGAATGGTGCTATTCCCAATGACGCCATGAACAGCTGATAATGCAGGTCCAAAATGAGAGCTGATGCTGTTATCCTACTGCAACATATTCCATAGCTTTTCTGTGTATTATAAAGAAGTCATGCTGATGCTTTTAATTTGCCTAGAAGGTTGGGTTTGGTATTTTTCCTGGACTTAGACTTGTAAACAGGTGCTAATACTAAAACTCAGTCGTGCAATAAACCTCTATTTTAAATCTTGGAACTTGTAAAATATATGAGTTAATAGCATTTTTCAGCTGTAATTGTTGGCTTGATCTTATTGTTCAGTAAAAGGGGCCATGGAAGGTAGCTCTTTAGCTATCATAATTTTCCTCTCTGGAATTTAAAAGAAAATATTATATTCTTGCCTTTCTAGTTTGAACTTGTGGAATTATCCTTAAGGGACCACATTGTAACTGCTTGTAACCAAAATGATTTCTCTATTTTGGTACATTTCTCCCTTATGGAAGATGCAATCATGAGAGGAAAAACATATTCCTGCAGTAAGGAAGCACTGCCTGCTTGTGCTGGACAAGGCATGCCTGCTTACTCTTTCTACTCCCATGGAGATAAATACAGCTGCTGACACTTCCTTTCATAGCTTCCCACTATAGAAATGATGCAGTATATCCTAACAACGCAGAAGATCTGATTCTACTCCCTTGTTGTTCCTCTTCAATGAAAGTGGGATTTTTTTTGAGGATTTGGCATCTTCAGTCCTTAAGTGTACTTGTAATGAAGAAATGTTAGATTTCCTTTGGCTTGTTCAGGTGAGGAAATCAGTCCTTGGGATACTCTGCATGTTGTCCCGTAATGGAAGTACGAAGAGCAGCAGTATGTGGTGCTGTGCCCTCCTGCTCTTCTCCATGCAGAATGGCTGTGTCTACTCATGTGCAAGTAGGTGCTAAGATCTGATTAGTGAGAGATGCCTCTGCCCGAATTACAGTGCCAACCTTATGCCAAAGTCAGCGATACAAATTTTGTTTAAGAGTAGATGTGAGGTAGAGAAGTAAAAAGAAAGAGAAAAGAGAGAGAAGAATATTGTCACCCATGGATCCAGTGGTATCCCTGTTGATCATTCTTCAGTCTGGGCTTCTTGGTGGTAGGGTCCCAAGGTCATTCAAAACTTTTCATTCTTTATACATTTCAGCAAACAAAGGAATTAATGCTCATTGGCTACACAGTTCTCTTATGCTATTTGTTAAATGATTAACTCTTGGCTCTAATGCTAACTCGTCCACATGCTTAATCTTTCTTTTCTTTTGAGCCAGTGATCACAATTTTCCCGTTAAAATTACCTTTCATCCAGTGGGAGCTGATTTCAGCAAAGTTGCTGACTTGTCTTTCCTTGTGGCCTGTAAATTCTGCATTTTTTTGTTTCCACTATCAGTGATACCTTCTTCTTCCCAGCTTTAACCTCACTCTAAGTCTGAGATAAGACCCAGACAATAGTGCCACCTTTATCTTATCTACAGTCCAAGTTCCAGGTATCCACAGGGGAATATCTGGGGAGGCTTCAGTGGTCTTTGTTGGTCACAGATGCAAATTCGTCTGGGAATCAGAACAATGGTGTATTTTACACTGAGCTGTAGCAGAGGCAGACTGTGAGTTTGCTGTAGTCTCCCACCCAGTGTCTGTGTTAGGAAGATGTTTTGCTCTCAGCTGGTTACGAAGTGGGGCCTGCCCTTGGCTGCTGAGAGCTTCTCCATGGACTTTGTTGCTTTCTTGATTTCAATGGATGTTTCCTCCTTTTTTGGTGTATATAAAAGCCATATAGAAAAGAGTAGATGTGGGCTTATTTGGTGTGCCCTTGCTGGCCAGCTCTAATTCCTCTAGCTCCTTCTTGTAGTCTGGCCCTTGCTAAAGGTCTGTAAAAGCTCTCCTATTTATTTACTTTTAATCTACAGAATGGTCCAGCTAAATTTACTGCTTTTTCTTCAGATGGCCTGTCTGCTCCCTGTAATTTGATTTTCAGATGAGCTCATCTTCCCCTGTTATCTAAACCAAGACCAACGACTTGATGATAAATTCTGCAGCCTCTGTTGCTGTAGTGTAACATGACCATAACATGATTCTTTTCTCCAACAGGACATGGCTAGGAATTGGCTGTAGCTGAGAATGGTTGACTTATTTTTTAAATTAAGATTAAAGACTTAGTTTGAGAAAATTAGTGTCTGCTTCTTAACAACTAACACATTTTATTTGGTGAGTTCCCTCTGCCAATGTCAGTGCTGCATTGTCCAGAGGGAGGGAGCATCCAGCCAGCCAGGCCCCACAGAAAGATTTCTGTTTGTGATCAATCTGTATTGAATGAGGACTTGGCGTGATCAATCTGTATTGAATGAGGACTTGGCTTTGTGCAGGTTTCTAATATTTCATGCAACGTCTTAAAAAGTGTAAGATTTGCCTGGGTGAAGCAACTGATTGGTGGGTAGCTGTCTATTTGTATCCTGCTACTATCAGTGCACTCTTGCTTTATAGGTTTTTTTTACCATGTGCCTAAAAACACAATCCATGGAAGTGCTCTTTCTTTCTCCATCAGCAGGTGTAGCAACACTCCAAACATACTTTCAAATCTTTCTATCACCTGAGTATTGATGCAAACACCAGAGGATCACAAAAGCAGGGAGACAGATTGGCTGAATGCTGAGGGTGCCCAGGCTTTCCGTGGGTATCAGTGGCCTTCTGTGCTTTTGCACATTATACATCATATAATAAAGACAAATGGCAAAGTCATCAGTGGGTAACAACAAAGGAGCCTTTGGGTGAAGGCCATGTCTTTGCCGTCCTGGGGACATTTTCATGATCAATTCAAATAGAAATTATGTGAGGAGCATTTCAAATTACATGGCAGTCATACAAATTGAACAGTACTGTGCTACTGGAAGTCCACAGACCATTAAATAAACTGACCACTTTCTCAATTTCTCCAGGACCCAGACTATAATTACAGAGCAGAAGTAAAAAAACTCATTCCCCACTTGAAGTATTTGGACAGAATACCAACAAGCCAGACTGCTCTCTCTCCTTCCAAGAAGATGCATGAGGATTCTCTAATCATCAAGGAATCCATCAAGGAAGGTGGTTTAGCCAAAGACATTTCATGGTTAGGTATGACAGGTTTCCTGTTGGGGTTCATTTTTCAAGCTATGATGTGTGAAAAAAGAAAGATGAAGAGCAAGCCAACCTCTTTAAAGCCAATCTTTACTTATAGTGAAGGGACAAAGGATGTTGTCTTCTTCACCTGGGAAGTAAGAAAGCTGGAATTCAGCAGGTAACAGTGCAGATTTAAATGGAAGTTGTCCTAAGCTGGCCATCAAGATCAAAAAAAGGAGACAACTTCTAGAGCATCAAGTAAATACAGCAGTAGCTGGGAGTCTGTACTTAGGGCTCTTTCTGCATGATGGGAAGAAGCAAAGCTTGGGAAGGAATGTTTCAACAACAGCTGTTCACAGCTCTTTCCATGGTAACAGTCAATCCCATGTAGCATGGATGTAGTAGGATTTCCTATTCCAGTTTAATAATGGGAAAGGCAATCTGGTTACCACCCTTCAGTGGTAGCAACATCCCAGGAAGATTGCATGGTCTTGTAAGAAATCTGTTCCACTTTGTTTGTTACTATGACTAAATTATTTACATTCATTAGTAGAGAATAAATAGTTTGAAAGTAAATCTGTTGTCCCCTTGCCCACAGGCTTGGTAATAGTTCAGATGTCCATGCTTTTACGTGTCATGCTACATGCACTTTACCACATACTATTAAATATTGCAAAGTATTTCCTATAACTGCTGATGTTGCTTCCCATTAGTGTGGGCAGTGCAGTTGGCTTCCCAGCCCCTCCCCAGGTTGTGGTTTGCCTGCCAACTGTACTCCATTAAAAATTTAGTTTCTTTTGGAATAAGTACATACATTTGTCATTTATTGAATCCCTATGGGTCCAAATCATTAGTTGTAATAGTAGTCATAGTAGGGAAAAAATCCATTAAAATCTGATCCCTCAATGATCGTGCTTTGGCAACATCACCTGAGGTTCAGAAAACTAGTTAACAAAATTTGCTGACAGAAGCAGTAGGGGCAGAGCACAAAATTGTGAATTCTTGTCATTTCCTGGTGTAACCAGACTTATATTCTTGCTGGCAGCTGTAAACCGGTAAGTTCATACAATCAGGTTTGGACATCCCAGTACTCTTTTCTTTCCAGTAGCAATGTTGATTTGGATACTTTTCATATGGTATTTCATGGGTTCATATTAACAGCTGTGCCCAAGATGTATTAAAGGTCCCCAACACTCAACTCTTAAGGAAAGGGCAATATTATCACAGAGCTGATGCCTCACTTTGGAGATGGTAGATGCCCAACACTTTAAAAAGCACATTGTTCATCTGGGCGCTGAAATGAAATTCTCTCCCATGGGTTGTTGGCTGCATGTACTGCTCTTAGAGCTGTGCTGTGCTCCCAGGACAGCCAGCAGTTGGGCAGGTAAGAGGACAAGGCTCTGTCTGCCTTTGCTAGTTTTTGTATAATCCTTCCTCTCCTGTAGAATTACAAAAACAGTTTTCACCTTTCTTTCTGTGGTAGAGAACTGTCTCTGAGGCAGTACTGGAAAAATCCATCACTGCCATTCCCAGATTTCTGTAACTCCTGTTACAGTTTCCCCTGTTTGACTGCTAGCTCTGGTAAGGTGTCCATCACCATCTGAATTGTGCCAGGGCATTTAAGCAATGTATTTTAAGACTGGGGTCTAGGCTGTGCCTATGGCAAGTCTGGAATAGTTCCCCTGTGGGCAGGTGGGCAGCAAATGAGAGGCAGTTTACACTTATCCTGGCATGCAGGCAGGGAAAATAGCCAAGCCCTGGATGTATCCAGGCTCACCTGTGGGACAGTCTGAGGGGGGTGGTGAGCACAGAGCAGTTCCTCACCCATAACCCCAGCAGTCTGTCTCTGGTGCCCAGGAGCAGAAGAAGGGGGGAAGGGATATCAGTTTTGTTAGGGATCCCCAGATTCTGCCATGACTGTGCAGCACTGGAAGACCTCTGTGTCTGTGCTGGACCCATTCCAGCATGTCTCTTGTAGCTGCAGTTACATGTCTTTCTGTCCCCTATAGCTCCAGGTGTGCAACAGCAGTCACCATATTGGCAAGGTACAGGGATGGTGTGGTTTGAAGCCTTGCATAACTGTGCTTGCACTAATGAAATCTCTCTTCTAGATCCGTATCTTGCGGAAGTAGCAAAGCAGTCTGGATGCAGCCCAAAACCCCCAACAACTTCCAGACCTGGAAATGCACAGTGTTCTGCTGATGTAGGGACGTGTAGTGATGCCAGCCTCTTGCCCAGTAGCTGTCCTCTTCCAGATCCCGCTGTTTTTCCTGATAAGCTGTTCACAGAAGATGACTCCAGTGATTTGACACATGGTAATGTATGTTTTTTTAATCCTGTTCTTTCCCACACCTCCACCTCCTTCTGGATGTTATTACTGATGAAAACCAGGGTGCTTTGAATACCACCCACCCATGTCACTGCTAATCAGGCTCAGCATATGTTGCCTTCCATGAGACTCACCCCCTCAAGTGTAGGCTTTCCTTTATTTCCCCTTGCAGCCGAAGGTGCAGGTCACCTTGGCTGCTCCCTCCTCACCCTGCCCCTGTGCACCATGTGCTGCTGTCCCTTTTCACAGCTCCATACTGCAATGCTGCTCCCCTGCTGGTGCTGCCTTTCAGACCTCATCACAGCTGTCCTGCTCGAGTAACATCAGGCCCATCCTGTTCAGCCACAGCATGTGGTCCAAGGGAGTCCTCTGGAGAGATGTAGTGATGCACATTCACTCCCCTCTGGATCGTGTGCCCAGACTGTGTGTACTGCAGCAGCATTGCTGCTGTCAGTGAGCTCTTTGTTTTGGGTGTCCAGAGGTTGGTCCCTCAGCAAGAGGAGTCAGTTCCTTGACTTCACATCCTGAGCTAGCCCAAAACACAGGTCCACCATTGCCCTTCTTGCCCTAGTCACTTGGGGAAATACCACCCATCCTTCCCTGACTCCTGGAAACACCTTAACGGTGTAACTCCACCAGCCCACAGACTGCAGATTAGATAGGAAGATGGCATTGGTTTCCAGGCTGCTTTATGGGCTGCTTTTCTCATATGCCAGTCTCTCCTCAGTTCCCTGCTTATAGGTAGGACTCAGGATGATGGATTAGATGAAGCAATGCAGAGTCAACAGCAAGCTGAGTGCACTGGAAATGTACATGGAAATCAAGTACAGCTTGTCAGGGAATGAGACTGTAATTTTACATGCAGTTTTAGGCAGCTAACACTACTGATAGAGACAGTTTCACCCAATGTTCACTGCTTCTTCTGACCCTTTGCTGCCTTATCTCATTAACCTGATTTTGATCAAGATCCAGCAGAAAAATTATCCAGCAGAACAAACAAAAAAGACCCTCAAAAATCTTTTTTTTTTTAAATCTGAATTTGTTCCCTGATCTGACTGACCATGTGTCCGCACAAATATTTGCACCAGCACTACTAAGGAGCAGGGCAGGAGCAGAAGACGACAGATCCTGGTGGAAGCAGAAAAAACTGCCTCTTAGCAGCAGTGTCAGGTCGTGACAGCTGATACTGTAAACCCACACCATTAAATATTACAACTTCCTGCCTGTGGGAAATTGTATTGACTGACTTCAACAACAGCACTATTTGTTAAATGCTGGAGTAAAATGTTTTCTTTTTTCCTGTTTTTCTTAGGATTCCGTCAAGTTATATGTGGGAACCCTGCCAAGGCCCTCCATGTGAGGAGGCAGAAGCTAGGTGTATGTTTTTCTTGTATATTTCATATTCCTGCATGGTGACCCCCATAACTCCTGGGATAAACTGAACTCCCACTGTGGCTTGTAGCAGCTCACTCTCTTCTGTAGCCCAAGAACCCCCAACCTGCAGTTGCCTTTGAGTAGGACAGAGGGTCTCCTGCCATGATGCTGCCTGTGCCCATGTGGTAGCAGCAGTGAAACATCAGCTGCAAGGGAACACGTGAAAATCACCTATCAGCTGCTGGGGGCAGGCTTCCTATCGTCCTGCAATGAGCAAAGTACAAGGCAGGATTGCAAAATTTGATGGTATTTCTACAACAGCTATTAAGAAAAAGACTTTTTTCAGCAGTGCTTCTTTGATGTTGGTGTAAACAATCAGCTTGCTAATACTGCAACACCATTCCTCTTACCTAAACAAACACAAAGCCAAAGTTTGTTTGTCTTGGCAGTGGGGTGGCACCCCTGCCCTGCAGGTCAGCCTGCTCATTTTGGCAGTAATTCAGTGAGAGGATACCCATGTGTTTAAAGGGGAGCAGTCTGGCTTGTCATGGTCAGCTTCTGTGGGCCCTGAGGTTCAACACAGCGCAGGTTGGTTTTAACAGGCTGGGCTAAATCAAGGGGATGCATGGGACATGGACCTCATGCTGACAACAGATGTTAAAGAACTGCAGGGGAAAATGTGTACCACCCTTGTCTTTCTGCTGCCTCTGCCTCAGCATAGGAAGATTTTCTGAAACAAATTTGAACGTTTTTGTGAATTATTTTATGCTAAAAACTGGGATTGAACTGTGGTCATATACTGAGTGATGCAGTTTCTGTGGTACTGGTCTTAATATGCTTATTGGTGTAGGTGCTATATGCTAATATCCAGTGAAATATAAAACAACAGTTTTGTAACTGCTACCCTGGGTTCCTCAGGCTCTAACAGTACGTGACTGAGGAATGGGACTTCCTAAAACTGAGGAGTTAAAAAATTATGAGGGATGATCTAAAAACTCAAAAACAAACAGTGGGCTTTGATGCATTCTAAAATCTGGGAAGAGCTCCCAGGGATATCTAGGTAACTTCTGCCATTTCCACAGCCAGCTGCTGTGAGCCCTTTGAAGCTGTCTGCTCTGACGACAGAAACCCTTTGTGGCTCTGGAGGAGGACGAGATCTGCACCAGGAGAAGGTGTCCCCTGACCTGGGAGCGTGGACAGAGCAGCACAAGGGGTGAGACCGCCGGGGAAATGCCGTGCAGTAAGCTGTGCCTTCATTTTCTGCTGCAAAAATAAAACCAGCGCTTCGGCCACCTGGTGGCAGTTTCGAGGGATGGGCTCGGCCTCCTGCCTCCCCATCCCTGCCTTGGGAGATAATCCTCCCGCCTGGAGCATCTGCGGGATGGCAAGGGAAGAATCCTCTTCCTTCTCTCTGCAGCACAGGCAGGATGGGCTCACTTCCTTAGCAAAAGCAAGGAAATGACCTTTCATAACTCGTGAGCCATTCTTGGCCCTGACAGTGTCTACCTTCAGACAATAAAAGAGGTGAATGGGGGTGAGCTTTTCTGAAAGCAGCACACTGGCCTAAGCAAACAAGAGGCTGAAAGACAAATAGTACTTTGCTGAGATCTCATAGATCTCACAGACAGGTAAGGGTTATTTTGGAAGTAAAAATTGTTTTATTTCTCTGAGCTTACCTCACTGGGTAGTAAAAGCTGCCCCACTTCACCTGATTAACTTTTAAGATGCTTGAGATAATCAGACACAGGCATCTGAGATGGCTGATCCAATTAAAATGATTTTTCATACCTCCTGGAAGGTGTGAAGTAACAGTGGGTAACTAAATCCATTGCCTGGGTGTTTGCCTGAGTGGCCATGCCATGCTGCACTTGAGCAGCTGTATAAACACACTCAAAAGCTAATTAAAGGTGTGATACTTGATGTTGTCCAGGTGCCTGCAAACAGGTCAGCAAGAACAAACCAGCCAAGCTCTGAAGGTGAATGAGGGTAAAGACTGGAACCTGACTGACAGCTCAGAAGATGAGTTGAGAGAGGCCTGTGATGAGGATCTCACCAAAAGGATTTTGCTTGACCCTCCTTCCCTCTCCTCCTCAGGTACTGGACCTAAACCCCTGGGGAAGGGCTGGCATTGAGCAGTAACATGTGCTGCTTGGAGATAGGTGCATTGGTAACCCCAGGGTTTTATGGGATCTGGTGTCTGTGCTCTAGAGCAGCAATTGGAAAATGCCATTGCAGAGCCGGACCCTAAGCAATCCATTCCAGTTTTTAACCAGGACATTGTGGCCAGCTGTGTTGACCATCAGTTGATATATTTCAGCATTCATGTAGAATTAAGAGGAGCAAAGGTGATCTTACACTAGCTTAGCATCAAGTCTAGTAGAAGGACATGTCTTTGTTTTTTACCTTGTGTCATTAATTTATGACAGTGCCAGGTGAGTCTAAAATACAATCATTCCTACTGAGCTGTGTTTGAACTCATTTGGCACTGATGTAAATAATGACTGAGCTAATGATTAAGGTTTAACTGAGCAACTGGGAATTCTGGAAAGATATGCTACCAAAAGGATGTATTCAATAAAAGGTTTTAAAATGGAACATGTTCTTCTACTCAGGAATAAAGCCAAAGGCTTCTCTGAAATTGCATTTACATGAACGAAAGCAGAATTCCCACTCTTCACTACTTGTTGAATATTGTCTCTAAGAATATTAAAAACATTAATAATGGTTATTCCAAACATATCAAATAGAGGACCATACGTAATTACAACTTCAATGTTTTTACCATTGTTCATAAAAACAACTCTTTTTTTCTCCATAAGTAAAAGCATGTGAGTTTTCATTTTACATTTCTTTCAAGGGCAAAAATGGATCTACTAAAATTTAGAAAAATATAGTATATTTTGAAAAAAGACTGGAAATATCATTAAATTATTCAAAGCCTCTATGTGTATTAACAGTATTATAAACAGTAACTCCCTAACAAGAATAAAAGCTGTTTGGAGACATCTAAAGGAATGGCCTATGGTCCAGTGACCACAGAAGTCTTAGATTATGATCTCATGGTCTCTTTTGATTTAATTTGATCTTTTACAGATTTTGTATGATTTCTTTACACTGAGTATGATGGTGTCATCATCTTTGTAGATTGACAAGACAATGTCACAAACATGTCACGGTGTACCTACACTTCACAGCACTGTGAAAGTGAATGGTTGGGCATGGATCTGTCCATCTTCTAACTAAATCTGCTGGATGATGATGCAGTGGTTTGAATCTAGAATTGTCTAAGGTGGCAGGCAGACTGACCAGGATCCTCATCACACACAGAAGTGTGTCCAATCCAGCGCGAGTTTCTCACAGAACTTGTTGCTGGAAGCAATCCTGACCAGAAAAGGACAAGTCATCTGAGCAAAGCCACTCTTGAAAATGTTTGCAGCATCAGATCCATATAAACTGCATTTTTTGGAAGGCATTGACTGTTATTTCAGGCTCTTGAGTCAGACATACCAGTCTCTCAGAGTGGCTGTACTTAAAAACAAATATGAAGTTTAGACATTTTAAAAGCATATAGTATGATACAAACTGTTCCATGAAAACTTTTTATCTGCTTTACCTAGGCAGTAAAATACATCTCCATCAATTGGGAGCCACAGAGATAAACTTTCTGGGCCTGAGTTTTGGTGGCACATTCTTTAGATTATTTTTCTGCCCTGGACCCTGCACATCAGGCACTTAGGTACAGCTGGTTCTTTTAACAGACAAGAGCAATTGGATCCCTCCTATTTATAGAATGGTTGGTTCTTTCAATAGACAAGAGCAATCAGATCCCTGCTATATTTAGCATGGTTCTAAGCATGTGTGCATGCTGGTTATATTTATAAGTCAGCAACAAGTTGTTTTTTTCTCTGTGTGTTGCACATATTACATGGAAAGAATTACATGGCTGAAACACAAACAGCTAGAAAGTAGCCCTGCATGCAGTGCAATATTGTCCCCAGCAGTCAGGCACTCATTATGAAATTCCATGATCTCTGCCTCTGATTTAAAAAGTGGATCCACTCATCTGTGATTATTCCTCTTCCTTGCACTTCAGATCACTGGAAGGAGTCCTAAGATATTTAGAGCAAGTCAGTGCAAACACTGGGAGGGAATGATGCAGGTGTGATCGTGCCTGAGAACAGGGGGGCAGGTGGACTCGTGTGTGCCCCGTGAGCTCTGCCTGTGAGCTGTTCCATGCTTGGCACATCACCAGCAGTGCTGGCAGGGAGGCTGCCCGTGAGCCCAAACTGACTGTAGAGAAAGCAATTTAACATGGCCAGCACTGAGACACATCTGCCCACCCAGCTCCATCACACAGCACCTCCAAAACCTTTCACTCCCTGGGTTAATCATTTGGCAGTCAGATGAACTGATAAATCCCTGTGCTTTCCACTCTGTTTCAGGTTTGTCACAGGCTCAGGAGTGTGCAGTGTTCTCCAAAACAAAACGTTATCTAATTCCATGCCCTCCAAAACACCCTTCACCTGCCTCTGCAGTGAATGTTGCGGCAAGTCTCTGGAAAACAAGGAACCACAGGGGCCTGAAAATATCCAGCCAAGACGAGGACAGGCAGTGTACACAGCCATGCCAGTCAAAGGCTCATCAAGAGAATTCAGCCCAGCCTCTGGACACAGAGCCTCCTCTCCTGGGCCTGCACAGCACACTGGCTGCCTCTGGATCCCGAGGGCAGCACCAGCCTGTGGGCTGCACCAGCCAGCAAAGGCACATTCCAGGATCAGCAGCTGTTGGGACATCAAGGATCAGGTATGTGCACTGGAATGTGTCTGGGGAAAATGGAAAAGGCTTCCCAGCAGGAAAAGGCAGATTTCTCTGTTGTCTCTCAGGTCTCCTGCTTCTTCTGTAAAACGAATTCCTTTTATTTGTACTGACATATACCTTTGACTGTCTAAAGCTAATGAAACATTTTCCCATATTCCTTATAGCTTGAGTATTGCAAATTTTGTATTTTCTTGAATAATAACCCAGAATTTTGCTGTGTTCTTACGGCTCCATTCTAATGTTCCCCACCCAGAGCCAATGCTGTGTCTGTTGCAAAGATCTTGTGGCACTTGTTCAAAACTCTCCTCCAGTACACTCCAGGAAGGGTTCCTGACTTCCCACTTGGGTTTTTTTTCCTTGACACAAATTCATGTTAGAATGAGCTCTGGAAAATAAAGTAGGCATTAGAGAAGTGTCACATGCACCAAAACATGTTTATTTCTGAACCTGTTTGCTGTAAATTTAGCATCATGTTGTTGCATCTTTGAAGAAATACAGCTGAGGACCTGTGACATGACAGCTTGGGTTTCAATTAATGTAGTCACTTTGGAGTCAGCACAGGCAGAGAGCATGTGCCTTGTGTGGGAAGCTCATGTGCCTGGGGCTTCTCCCAGGCCTGGCAGCTTTTGGTTCAGTTTTCAGAGCTGGTGAGGAGAATGCAGATATTCAGGTCTGGAGTGCAGTCTCACCACAGAGTTTTCCTCTTTTCCTCAGGCCCATCATGGATGAGAGCCCTTCTAAAGAGATCAACCACAAGCATCCAGCTGCCTGCTCATCCACAAAAGCCTCACAGAGGTTTAGGCCAATGAATTCTGCTTGGCCCCTGACTGCCAGGTCCATTCTACAGTCACTGCCAAACAAATTCACTGCCACAAAAACATCTCAGAACAGAAGTCCTCAGTCCTAGAAGATGCCCAGTTGCCAGCATGTGTTGGAGCCATGTACACAGTGCAGCCATGAAGGATCAATGCTATCTTGCAGCTTCTTCTGCAAGCTAAACACAGAGCAGTTCAAACAAGTAGCATGATTTGCCTCAATTCAGGATACAGCTGGTCCAGAAATATTTTAAGAGCAACCACTGATCAACCAATGAGCTAATGAATTTCTTATTACAGAAAAATGTGGTTATTTTTGCAACCTATACGCACTGAAACAGAACAAATCCTATCATACTTCCTCTCATCATCACCATGCCCAGCTCTGTGAGTCAGGCAGGGACACCAAACAAAACAGAGCATGGAGCCTTGCTGTCTGTGGAGTGGGCTGGAGGAGGTGACCTACCAGCAGCCAGCAATGTGTCTTTTGCAGTCCTGCATGTTTAACACATGAGGGCCAAAGCCAAGGGCTTGAGAGGACACCAAAAACGGAGCGGGTTCTAAGGGAGGAGTGCATTGCCTGAAAAAGAGCCCAGGAAGGCTGGATGGTTTCAGAGTTTATGCCCCCACAGGAGCTCACCCTATTCACAGGCATTGGAAGCTCTTGTAGGATGCATTGCTATGGGAGCAAATGCTGAACAAGTGGCTTATCCCAATATTAACCTGTTTGTTTGCTCCACAGCTACCAGGAATGATTTGCCTCACTTCCTCTGAGTAGACATTGCATTCCAGAATTTCTCTAGCAGAGCTGACTTCTGTCACCAGGTGTCAGACCATCCTCTGCATGTGCCTTTCACCTCCATGACATTTCTAGCATTTTCAGATCAAATAGACTTCCCAATTTATTATAATTTGATAATTTTAAGTGACGATGCAGCAAAGCAGGGAAGTAAGGGAATAATCTCTTTCTTTTTCAATAGGGCATTTGCTCCATGTTCAGATAAGATCCAGAACATCTGTTTTAGTGACTGCAGTCTCTGAGATGCTGTTCCAAATGACTGTGCCTTAAACTTTATTGATGTTGCAGTCTGAAACCAAGCGTCATCACATTTTTTCTAGTTTAAATTACTGTGTTAGATTACATTTTTTAAATCACTTTATAAAACAGCAATTACATAATGAGATAATGAATTGGTTTATCCTTCCTTTCTGCTGGCCATCTTAACTTAGAAAAGCAGAATAATAGACAAAGCCCTAAAACTTCCTTTTGTCATGGTGCTCCTTGCACCACTTTATCTTACAAAACAGTCTAGAGCTTGAAGCAAATTTGCCCAGTTTTGGTGTTTCCTAGCAGAAATCATCTATCAAAAATAATTTAAAAAAATGTGACGTGTGATTTTATGCAATACTATGGATGCAGGCAGGATTTCACCCAGCAACAGTGCCTGTGTCCTTAAATAGGCTCCTAATTTTTGAGCCTTAAATTTAGAGCCTTAAATAGGCTCTAAATTTTTGCTAGTGTCACTGACCATACCATCACACACCAAAAAAAGCTGGCCTTGTAAAAGAAAGAAGACACTTCAGTGTCCCTTCTCTATATCCAGGGTCATACCAGGGGGTGATGGATAGGACTGTCTTCTCCGGATATTCAGAGCCTCCTTCTCAGTCGACATCTTTCATTTCAAGGGGGTGGAGGGGGGAAAAAAAATCAATGAGTGTGTAAACTGGGTCTGGACATGAGCATCTGCAGAGACAAAGCTCTTGGTACAGATCTGGAAAGTCTCTCAAAAGCATCTGTGGTCTCATCTCACAGCAAACTCCACTTGGCTCCGTATGTGCGCAGAGCAAGAAGCTTCTCTGAGCTGGCAGGGAGGATGTGGAGAAATGGTCAGAAAAAACCAGCTCTTCCCTCATGTGTGGGAAATCAGTGCCTGAGGGCTTCATCAAAACCATTTACTCAGGGTTTCCTGTTGTACCTTCCCATCAGGCACCCCAGTGCTAACTCTCGGGGCTGCAGGCTGTGTGTGACCTTCAGAACAGCCACTCCACCCCTCATTAAGCAGCTCTGCCTCACCGGTGGCCTAACCAAGGCAGTCACATGGTGATGTGGTGTGTTCACAGGGGCAGGAGGAGATGCACAGTCTACCTATGGATCACTGCTGGCATCACCTCCTCAGGTGTCAGTATGTATGGACAGGGATGGATGTGTGAGACAGGCTGGATGCCATCTGCTCTTGTGTATGTGGGGACTTACTGTCCAGAACTGAGTGGCCAGCCTGTCATGTGTGAAACAGCAGTGAGGCTTGCTAAGAGAGCAACTTTGTGATCACAGCCCAGGCTGATGGGGAGGAAGGGCTGGTAGCCTCCTCTCTTCTCTCTGCCAGTAGTGGGTGCACCTCAGGGTTTCCCAGGGCTGCCATGCTCTTGCAGTTTCCAGGACAAGGAAAATAAACAGGGCCATTGCTGTCTGGACAGCTATAGCAGATCCAAAGGGAAAATTATTGCCCTGGCTTAGCCTCTGCTTGTTCTTCTTCCACCTTTTTCATATAGAAGATGGAAAAGCCAGTCAGGTCTTTAATAGACTAATTAGGAAATGTAAGGCATGATGGGATATTTGTGAATTCAGTTCTCTTGGCCCAAAAGGGAAAAAGGGGACTTTCATTTTGTGGGCTTTTGGTCATTCTTTCCTCTGTTAAAATCACACATTGGTCCCTTAAATATAGACAAAGTCCTTTAATGAATGAGCTTATTCCCATCCCTGCCTCTGCAGACTCTTAATATTTGTCTCAGTAGGATCCTTGCTTCCAGCTGGATGTGACCAGTTTCAGATGTACATTACCAGAGTTCATCCCCTCATTCTTGTAATGGGCCAGGAGCTGCTGATGCCTTTAAGTATCTCACTGCTTTAATGGGATTTGCTGCTGGCTGCCAAATTGATATCTAGTGTGTAAGCTGGAGAGAGGGGTGAGAACTGCTCCCCTCACCTATTAATAAATCAGCACTGCAGGGAAGAGTTTTCTGCTCGGAGCCAAGTCTCACTAGTACATGCTCTTAAGGGAGGGGGTGGTTAGCTGGGAACAGCTGCCCTGCAGGGAGCTGGGCTCAGAACAAAGGGATTTGACCCAAAGTGACAATGCTGCAGCATTAGCAGAAGTAGGATCCATCCAGGAGGCCTCTCAGCATCACTTAGCTGACGTCCCACAAACAGCCCTGCTGGAGTGACTGGTGGTGCCCTGCATACTGAAAGGCTCCACTCAGCTGGAACTTTAAAAAATACATGGGAGAAAGAAGTAGGGAGCTGTGTGCCAGCCAGTGATTTCTGTGACTAAGAATCATCCCTCCCCCTGAAGGGGAGCATGTTTGGGACAGCATCCCACCCAGACAAATGGGCCCTGACAAGCAAAGGTGGCTCCTGCTTAGACTTGGATTGGGTTCTGCACCTCCCAGCTCTGCAAAGCCCAGCCCATTGTGGACACTTTAGCATCCCATTTAGGAACAGGCCAAAGGGAATGCTCACCCTGTCCAGTGTCTCCATGGCAGCTGCGTGCACAGCCCCAGGGTTCATGGCTGCTGTGCTTGTTGCCAAGGCCATTACTCTCATTGAATGGGATTACTTTGCATTTGGAACAAATTAATCTTCATTAAAGGATGAATAGAAGATATTTTCTTTGGCTGTCAAGGAGGAGAAAACACATGAGATGCTCAGGAAGGAAAATGTCATACGTGTCTCTTCTTCAAATACTCACAAATGACAGGCCAACTCAGGATCGTTTTCTGCATGGCTCCTTGGCTTGTTCAGAGCCTGACAGGCTTGGGCTCCTTGCCATGGGCAGTATCTGCACCCCTAGTAGAATACAGGTACTTCTGGGGTATGATGAGTCAGATGGCTCATGTTCCAGTAGTGCTAGTCTCTCCACTGATAAAACAGGGTTTGTGATGGTTTAGATGTCTGCTTGGTACCATCTGTTGCCAGGTGAGATGAATCCTGCCCTGCAATGGCTTTCTCATTACACCAGAGAATCCCAACCACGGTTTTATTGTGTTTTGTTCCTCTAAAATTACCCCAGGAGATACTGGAAATGTTCTGGCTGAGACAAAGGATCAGCCTTGGAGAGTGGAGACAGCATGTGAGCACTGGGGCAGAATACCTCCGTGCATGTGGCCCTTTGAGCCAGTCTGGGAAGCTTTTGGACCTTCCAGAGAGGCACAGGTAGGGCAGGACAGCTGCAGGACACCAAGGAGGGCTTGTCCTGCACTGAATTCAAGGTGCCAGGGCAGACGCAGAGCTGGTGGAGAGCTGGCCTGGTGCAGGTGCATCTGAGAGGGCAGATCTGTTGCCCTGTCCCCAGAAGAGTGGGATCTCTCTCCTCAAAGAGGAGGATTATGGCTGGACTTTTGGAAACCAGTTCAGCCAGCTGGGAGGTGACCCGGGTGATGGAGATCCTACCCTGGAGGTCTCTTGCTTTCACCAGAAACAAAACAGCCTTTCAGTGCCAGCCTTGATCCAGCCTTAGGGGCACTGCAGTAATTTCTAATTTCTGCCCTGGTTTCCTACAGCCCAAGGAGAAATTATGTGATCTGAGAGGAGGTGTGGGATGGTCTTACACAGGCAACAAGTGCAGGGGCTCGCTCTGACCCATCCCTCAACAAGGCCTCCTCTCCACACTGCCATCAGAAACCTTGTGGCTGTGCTAAAGTTAAGGTAGTAATTGAGATAATTTTTTAAGCTGCCAGGAGACAACAGCCTTGCAACAGGATCCTCCTGCATGGCACAGCATAAACCAGAAAAACAAAACGTCAGATTACTGGGTGGAGAGTTATAGTATCATTTATAGATAGAAAACCTGTGTCCGAGGAACGGAGTGGAGTGAGTGCAAATGCATCCAGGCAAGCGCCGCTTTTGCTGGGTTTGAAGAGCAAGAGGAATGCCTCGCAATGGACGGTAGAGGGAAGAAGAGAGTCTCACAAGTGCAACTTCGAAAAGCAAAAAGACTCGCAAACCAAACTCAAGCAGCTCCAGGGCATTCAGGAGGCATTTGGCACTCAATGGGCTCAACATTTTCGTTTTACCTATCCAGCATCCAGCGTGGTGCCCCAATTGCACTGCGTTGGTGGTGGCTTGCTGCATCACTTGGAAACACACCCCTTTGGGGTATTTGGTCTGTCCCAGCAGGAAGGCACTTGGCGAGCAGCGGAGGAGGCACGCTCCGGCAGGCAGCGCCGGGGAGATGGACACACCAGCAGCAGGGTCAGGGTGGGAGCACCAGCACTCCCGTCACAGGAGGAGAGGCTTGTGCTGTTGGGTCAGAGATGGAGGCAGTAACCAGGCAGGGGTGATGGATCCCCCTCCAGGCCCTCAGAGCAGATCACGGTGTGCCCAGACCACCCTGCTATGTCTTGCCAAGGCAAGCACCTTCCCGGGTCTGCGTATGGACCTGAGAGAAAAATGCCACACACCAGGAACAACAGTCCGGATCAGGACAGGTCGTCTTGCCCAGAAGAAGGGGATTTCCTGGGATTAGTCACCAAATCTTCCCTCTTCAGAAGCTCAACCCCAAAAGCTGCTAGGATCCTTGAAGGAATGTTTCCTGCTACCTCCTCAGGTGGGGCTTCACAATGATAATAAGGAATTAAAAATATTTAGAGGTCTTCTAGGGTCAAAGCAACAAATACTTTTTTCCCCTGGATGATGATTAACAAAATTATTTTTTAAATAGAGAAAAAAATCTCAAACTCTATATTTCCCCTGATTTCTCCTATCCCTTTTATCTAGTGCCAATTTTGGTGGTTTTGAAGAAGAAGAGAGGTATTACTTTTCCCTTTCAACTGCTATTTCCCAATCTTGAATTTTTTAAAATTATGAACAGTCCAGGGAAAGCAGGAATCCAAACTCAAACCTGTGGATTAAATTAGACTAAATTAGTGGCATGTAAAAACAAATGAGAGGCCATTGCTGCTGTGGGAAAAATAATTACCTTGAGATCAAGCAACTTTGTAAGTGATGTAGAGAGGGGCAGCCATGTCATGCTGACATTTGGGAAGGTGGCCAAAAATGCAAGAGGGAGATTGTGTCTGTGCACCTGTGTGTGTGTGTGTGTGTGCTCCCTACCAGGTGCTAAGCCCTGGCAGGGATGGCTCTGGCATCACTGTCACCCTGCCCTGAGACAAGGGCAGAGGGCATGGGAGGTCAAGTGAGAGCTGCAGGGTTCATTTGGGATGCAGGAGTGTTGCAGGCAGAATGGGAGTTTCAGACAAGGTCTGTCATGGACATCCTCCCATTGAATCACAAGGGTCAGAAAATATTCCCTTGGTTTCTAAACTCCTTCTCAGAGAGGAGCCTGGATCCAATCCTTGGTCAGTGGTTTATGTCTAAAGACTTGTATAGGTGTAATTGAGCCTTTATACAACTTGGTGCTACAGAAGTAAGGATGGCTAACCAAATATATTTATATGAATGAAAGAAGTGATTTACTTCAATTGATGATGATAATGATTAGACTAAAAAAACTTTATTCAGAACTGTTTACTACACAATACAGATAGGTTTAACTACTAGCACTGTGCATCATTTTTTATAAATGTTGAAGCAATTATATTAAAGTTGGCAAAATAATTACTAGGCAGAGATTGATGTTACCCATTTCAGTGATCATGGGCAAACCTCTTGCTCAGCCTTGAGGGGTGTCTCCACTCAAGAGAGGAATCTCCACACAGACCCAAGAAGGGGGGTATTGGAGGACCCTGCCATTAAAAAGCAGGATTGGGTTTTTATAGTATGAAGTGATTGACTGTCAGCCATATGTTTGTAGGCCACGTGTGTCAGCTCTGCAGCCTTTAGCTCAGCACCATTAGATAAGTCATCCCTACTAGCACTTGTTGGTTTCTTTATCAGGAGCTTTGTCTGCCACCTCCTCACCAGTGCGAGTTTCTGTCAGGAAACATTGTTCTTCACATCCTCAGAATGTTTAACTTTGGGCTTGATGAGTCAGCCTCCTCTCAGCATTCTCCAGCACCAAAAGCAGCCTGACCCCTCCTACTCCATTTGCCACTGATAACCTGCTAAATTCTACCAACAGGGTAAAGTCTGAGCTGTTTTACCCCCACCTAGGCAGAGCATCCTGCTACAAGGAGGGCTTAGCCCCAAGACCCTGTTGGGGTCTGTAGCTCAACCACTGCCAAACAAGGGCCAGTGTGGAGATAGCAAAGAACTGCAAACACACTCCTCTTCCATTTGCAGTTCTTGGCAGGCTTTTTGTCTCCTTCTGGTTGCTTGAGCCAGCACAGTCTCCCAGTGAGTATCTGGCACAAAGACTGTGAGAATCCTTTCATTCTAGATCATAGAATGGTTTGTGTTGGAAGGGACTTTAAGATCACCTAATTCCAACCCCATGCCGTGGGCAGGGATGCCCCAGGCTGTGTCCTACCCCAAGGCACATTCCCCATCTGCCCTTTCGCAGCCATTCCCTGCTTGGGGTCACTGCAGACAGAGGACACTAAGCCCAAGCAGCTCTGCAGCTCTCAGCATTCCTGTTTCCCTGTTCTGAGGTGTCAGTGCAGTGGGGAGCACCTCCAGGTTCAGTTGTGCGGTGAGGTCACCCCACACATGTGCAGTCAGGCAGCATTTCAGCCTCATTATGAAGGCAGCAGAAGTCCTTTTCTGCCACCCGTGGAGGTGTCACCCAGGCTGCCCTTGAGCAGCAACACGGGTGCATCGGGCAGGGTCAGCCCTTCTGGCGGGGCCAGTGGGTTATAAAGCATCAGGCCACATTTCCATCTGGTGCAAACGGGTGTTGCCTCCCTGATTTTCACCCAGGCTAGCTTATATGTGCTAGCTGCAGAGCTGGTCCTTCAATCTCCAAGCACAGTGCCTGTCTTGGCAAGGATCCTGGGGTGCTGGCAGGGTTTGGCTGGTTTATTTAACTGGTGCTGGGGCTCTTGTCTGCCACATGCAATTCACTCCTGTTCTGGATCACAGAGTTTGAACCATCTCCTGTTCCCAGTGCTTCTGTCACAGCTTTGTTTGCAGTAGCATTGCCATTCAGCACCTGCCTGTGCTGTGTGTCCAAAAGGGCTACCAGAGCTTAAGGGCATCTCCCAGGCTCCCGTGAGACCAGCAGGTGCTCAGCACCCATCTGTATCTGTGTCCTGCTGACCTCTGGGAAGCAGCGCTCCAAGCTTGTGGCTCAAGTCTGGGAGTGTGTGCTTTGGTCCTGACACATCAGCCCAGTGTGTCCAGGGTTCTCCATCTCCTGCTCAGATATATATTGGTGCCTTTCACTGCAGCCACAAGCTCTTCACAATGGGGTCAGGTTGGCTTGGGATGAGAGACCCAGGGATGAGCTAGAGTCCACCCAGGTGCCAATTCATCTGCTCTGAGTAAATTCATGATGCTGCCAGGGAGAAGGCAGCAGTAGACAAATAAATATGTCTGAAAAGCAGGAGAGAGGTGAGTGTAAGAGAATATAAAAATATCTCTGTTAGAGTGTATTCTAACCCCTTAACCCTTTGTCCCTGGTCCTGCATCATTTCCAGTTTTAGCCAGTAGCAGATGCCCGGGGAAAATCCATCAGAATATAGGAACAAACAGGACAAGTAACATCTCTTCCTCATCTTGCCTCACCTCTGTGGCTACATGCCTGTTGCACAGAAAAAGTAAACATCAAAATGGGCCCAAAACGCTCTCTGGCTCTCAGGAAAATCTGTAGCTCAGTGGCTGTGAATTTCATCAGTGAACTTAAATCTTTGCATTTAATACACAGCAGATATGGTTAGATTTTTTTACATTTAGTCTCCCAAGATTTTCCAGAGTTGTGACTAGGGGTGGCATCCCCTTGACACTTCTTGTCCCCATACTGGGATGCAGCAGGTGCAACTGCCAATGGCTCCACATTTCCAAGGACTTATTGCCATTTTTCTTTCTAATATTGAAAGCCCAGAATAACAACTGCTATGAGAGGTTTGTTTTGCAAGTGGAGTAGAATTTAAGAGAGACTGTCATTGCTACTCATTCACAGATTGTTATCAGAATTTCTCTACTCTCCCTAATATTGCTGCATGTCACCTCTTCATTGCTCCATGTATTTCCAGGACAGGGTCTGCCATGCAGGGCTTGTCCCTGAGGCTTTCCCCTTTGGTTTACTGGGTCACTTTGTGCTCCAGCATTATCACTTGCTGCGCATGGCCCTGCATCCTTCAAATTACAGAGCAAGCAGTAGGATTGTGCATGGAGAAGTGGCTGGGGGGAGCATGTTACAGGGAGAGGCTCCATCTCCCTGTAACACCCCGGCCACTGTCATCCTCCCCCCAGCATATCCATGCTCCTGGGTAGGCAGTGGGCACCCTGGGAGATGGGTGAGCCCCTGGAGCTGCAGGTGCAGATATTTGCACCCAGTTCCTGCCGGGGCTGTGGAGAGGAAGAGCTGTCCCCCGATGCCCTTGCCCACCCGGTGGGGACCCGCCGCAGTGCTGAGTGTCACTCTTCCCGTGGCTGAGCCCTGAGGCAGCCCGCCTTTTCCTTATTTGTTTTTCTCCCTTTGAGAGCTATTCTTTCCTTCCCATATGCTGTAATAATTACAAGTGATAACTTAACAGCTGCTCTGCTATTCCGGGCTCCGCAGAGCCACGCGCCTCCACCTTCCCTCCCTCCCACGGCTCTGGGTCAACGTCTTGGCTCCAGCAATCAGGGATTCCTGCAATTTTTGCCACTCAGGAGGATCTGGACTCTTTTCCCCTCCGTTGCCATCTGTCTCCCACCCGCCTGCCCCAGCATCATGCAGGGGGATGGGACTGCAACATCCATCTGTTACCATGGAGAAAGCTGAGCCAGCGAAGGGATGCACCCTGCATCCTGGGTGAAGGCCAGCCCAGAGGGGGTGAAAGGGATTTTCTTGTGTATTTGTTTTATTTTCATGTGTCTGTTGTCACTCATGGGGTCTGCTGCAGGTGACAACCGCCACCTTTGGTCACAACGGACCTTAGGAGCCCTCTAAGCCCTCTTGCTGGAGAAGGTGGTGGCCTTAGGCCTGGTGTGGCAGATGCCACCCTCCCAGATGGTGGACCCAAGTCCACATTGCTAGAATGAACCATTTGCTGTCCTTCATCCTGTTCAAGAGTGGCGGTGGCTCCTAATAGATAGACCCCCAACAGCAGCCCTGGGGCCCAGGGCAGCCCCCAGGCTTCCCATTTGGGGTGTGAAAGGGTTTTTTCTCCTTTTATAAGAGAATTTTGCCTCCAGTTTTATCTGACTGCTGAAAATCCAGCATGAAAAAAGTCAGGGTGAGGTGTTTCTGCCTGCTCCTCGCAAAGGAAATGCTGCATCCCTGAGCATTCCAGTCCTTTCCCGGTCAGCAAGGCTACCAAGGCCAGAAGTGCCACTCCAGCAGAGATGAAGATTCCCAGAAATGTGTGAAGACAGCCCAATCCCTGTCGATGGTAGCAAGAGACACACAAATCTGTGTCGGGCTGTGTCATCCAGCCTACAAAAGGCTGCATTCTGCTTCCCAAGCACTGGAAATCTGACACCTGTCTGCTTGCTCTTGTGCAGTCCCATACTGGTCACTGCAATTCCAAAGGTAGCATTCCCAGCACCTCTGGTTGCAGCAGGCTCAAAACTGTGGTAAAGCCCCACACAGCAACCTGAGGGAAGTGTCTGTAGCATGGCCAGCACCTGAATTAATTTTTGGCAATCTGCAGTGTAGGCAGGGTGCTTCACTGCTTCATCCCTTACTTGTGCTGGCCTTTACTGACATAGTAAAATGCTGGGAATTAAAGACAGGATTTTACCTAAGGATGGGATTTGCCAGATCCATCAGCCCACAGTGGTCTTGGCTCTTTTCATCCTGTACAAACATGTCATCTGCACATCTGATACATATCACAGCAGGTGACATCTTCCCCTGCCACCTGCCAGCTGTCTTTGTAGGCAGCAGGTCCCACAGGATGCCTAGGGCAGGTCTTTCTAAGGGGCAGTGGTGGATAATCTTCCCTGCGGTCCTCCCAAAGTTCTAAGTGGGAATAAAAATTGGGAGTGTGCAAGAAGGTGGGCCTTCCCAGGAATTTCACTTCCCAGGCTGGGAATTCTGCTGCTGGCACCACTTCAAGGCAATGGTCAGGGTCCACAGAGAGGGGTTTTGTGCAAGCAGACACTTTTCACACATCAGGGTGACCACAGAAATCGAAACCCTTGGCTTTTGGGCCACCAGCTGCAATGCTGTGCCTTGAACTGTGCCCCACCCAGAGGGCCTTGGGAAGAGGTGATGTGGAGCTTATCTGAGCTGGCTTTGATGCTTGGCAGCTGTGCAGGACCACCGAGCAAAGGCCCCGGTGCTGGCACTGGTGGCACTGGGACACGCTGGAGGAAAGCTCACCAGGGGAAGCAACACGTGCCTCGCTTGCACCTCCCACACAGGAGTAGGCAGCCCCGGGAAGAGGCGGCTTGGAAAGCCTGTGCCATCTCGTAGGGGAGAGCTGGCAGCTCCATCTGGCTCTGCTTCAGAGGAGCTCTCCGAGGAGCTGCTGAGCGTGGCCAGAGCGGGGCCTGTGGGTGGTGTGCCAGGAGCACGAGAGGAGGAGGAGAAAGAGAAGGAGGAGGAGGTCCAACTATACACGTGCCCCACGCTGCCAAGTTTCCCTTGCAGGGAGGTAATCCTTCATTAGAGCAACTGCTCTGTCCCAGGAGAAGGGTGGTGCATTTAGGGGCTCGTGTGTGGTGTGATGCTGGTGCTCAGGTGCAGGGGAGGTGCTACTGCACAGTGACCCCACAGCGACCTGGGGACACACAGGGCTTTGTGTGCAGGAACTTCACCCCACAAGTGCTCAAAGCCACCACATGCATTTGCCACGTGGCAAAGTCTCTTTGCAGCTCTGCTCATTTTCACAGGTCTTGCACCTTACCTTTACTCTCCAGAAAGGCAGTATTTTTTTTTTTCTTGAAGCTAGCAATGTGCTAACAGAGTTCCCATTGAAACAGGGCAGCCAGGATACTTGTTAGTAGAAAAACACACGGAGTTAGCAGTGTGTTCCTCACTTCTCCGAGCCCAGGCTATTGCACAGCAAAATTACAGTCCTTATCTGCACCCAAGTTTTGCAGCAGTGCAACTGCAGCCATTTAGGTTTTGGTTTCTTCATTTCAATCTCTTTGATCATGTGCCACGATTAATCTGATCTCTACGAGGCGGGATGAGTAGGAGTCAGAAGAAAAATTGTAATCGTCTGT
Organism: Hylia prasina; assembly: GCA_013397195.1. Classification (NCBI taxonomy): domain Eukaryota; kingdom Metazoa; phylum Chordata; class Aves; order Passeriformes; family Sylviidae; genus Hylia; species Hylia prasina. Next base: position 659,353 of record VYXD01002846.1, read on the forward strand.
GCCTTTGGCATGCGGGAACGGAATATTTTTGTGGTCTCATCTCCATGCTGGTAGCTCTAGGAAAAGTCCCCATCCCTTCATCAGCTAGAAACACCATGCAAAGCTAAGGGATACTGATCTAAATGGAAATATTCAGAGCTGGGTACCATCACTGTTCCTTGTTCCCTAATTTTTCAGGCTGCAATATCTCCATGACACAAACCACATGGTCAGTGACTGAAACTCAGCTGGCAACAATGAGCTCCAAACACAAAGATAAGTTCATGATAAGCTCCTTGCTGTTGTTTGCTCTCACCTGCCTTGTCGTGATACCAGGCAGCTAATCCCGTGTTGTTTCCTTGCCTGAGTCAAATGAAACACGAGGTTTTGTTGGGCTGGGAGGAAGGGAGCAAGGGGAAAGGACGTGGGGAGGTGACATCATCAGGCCAGCCCTGTCCTGGCTCTACTGACAGGTTTTCCTTGCTTGTTCCTACCAGTGCAGCACCGACACTGGTTTTTGCTGTTCTGACAGCTACATAGAGGTGTTTTCCCCCTCCTAGCCCAGAGTGCCCCTGCCCTCACTGCAGAGCATTGCTTTAATTCTGTCTGCACCAGCCCTGGTGTCCCTCACAGCCCTTCCTGTCTTGAAAGCCCTCCCTTTCCTAGGCAAAATGATTCAAATTCCTTTATCAGCACATCTCATCATTTTATTCCATATCTGATTGCATAGTTCTCTTTGAGCATTGCTTAATTTTATTGAAAAGCATTACCAGCACAGAGCAGAGATAACCATGTAAGGGACTTGTTTTAAACTGTCCAACAAGGCATTATTAACCCATATCATAGATAATGATCAAAAGCGTCTTTTCTATAGAAATTCTTCTTCTTGTCCAACTGACCATTCCAGCAAAAACAAGTCTCTCTGTCCTCCATTTGCCCAAATGATTATCCCATGTCATGTCACCTGTACTTCTGTTGCATTATGTTTTGCATTGTGTTTTTTTCCCTCCCCACACACATTTAGGAAGTGAGCAATTCCTTTCCTAAGCTCTATCAGAGGTCAACAGGTGTTGGGGAGGTGGGAAGATGCTGAGGCTGGAGGATAGAGAGCCCAAAAGGGACATTTTTCTGCTCAAGTGGGTGTGTGTCTGTCCACAGCACAAGGTTTAAAGAAAAGGCCTGGATGGGTTATCACTGCCCCCAAGTCCCCTCACAGACCCCGAGGGCTTCTTGGCCCTTGAAGAGAAGAGAGAAACTCTCAGGTGCTTCTTTTCTGGTGTAATTGTGACAGGCAATTTAAAATCAGCCAAGAGCTTTATTGATGGTGTCATTTGGAACATAATGGACTAATGGTCCCTTCAATTTAATTAAGGATTTTTTCAAAGAATTACAAATTAACCTGAATTAAGATGAGCGTGTATACAGAAAGACTTAATGTGGTTCCACTAATTTAGATTTGCAGTCTTAATTATTTTGGATTAATTTTCCAAGAGGACATGTGATATTTTTATTGGTGTAAAGACCAAAAAGAAATGTAGCAGGTGTTTTGAAAGTGAAATACTTTTGCCTTTTCAGGGTTGCAACTCTTGGTAAGACATCTTTTAAGAATCTGTACTAGTACCTCCTTCCCAGGCAAGAATAAGCTATGGCAATGTAAAGGATCGTGCTTCAACTTTACAGGTGTGTGTCTGCATATATATATATATATGGGGGGGTGTCTGCCTGTGCCTGTGTGAAAAAACAATGACTGGGAAATTTGTTCTGTTTTGATTACTCCAGCAGCTTTAAATCAATGTAACATCTGAATGGTAGCAAGGCTTGAAGCAGTGGCCAGAAGGTGCTGACAGAATCATCTGTGGTGGTTTATGACTTGTTTTTCCTCCTGTTTCTTCCCCTCTTCCTCCTCTCCAAGCTGCTCAGTACTCTCTGGCTGCTCAGGACTGATGTGTCCATAGCAGAGGCAGTGGGAAGCATTGGGAAACCTCATCTCCATAGCACACGTGACTGGGTTTAGCTTGGACAGCCATGGTTCTCGAGCTCCCTCACTGCCCAGCTGGATCCCTTTAGGAAAAAAAAAAAAACCAAAGTCACTTCTCTTTGCAGGAGAAACTGCCCTGGAGCCCGCCATCCTTGCAGCTGTTGGAACACTGCTTCAGAAGGTGCATAGTAATTGAGCCATCAAACTCTGCCTTGCAAAAAGGTCCTTGAGGTGCCACGTTTTGCTCTGCTGTCCTTAACGCTGTTCATGAGAATGAGTGGTTTTGGGAGCAGGCCAGGGCAGCCTCCAGCCCTCTGCACAGCAGGATGGGGGGAAAGAAGCCACTTGTGGTGTTTTGAGTTGTGGTACCACCCAGATGATCAGACAGGAACCACTGCTCCTTTGGGAGTGTCACTATCTCAGCACACACCAGAGGATGATCAGGGGAGGGTGAAGACCTTTGCTTTGGAGAAGAGACACCAGAGCCAAGACCCCTAAGACCTTGTAAACAATGCAAGGCTTCTGCAATACAAGGAAATCCAAGGATGGCTGAGTCAGGCTGTGAGCCTGGCATCTCCCAGGAGATCAGCTGCAGAGTCAGGAGCTGAAGCCTGCTTTTCTGCACACAGCTCAGGTGCCTGCAGACTCTTGCAGGTGCGTAGGAGTGAGCTCATCCTGGGAAAGGGAGACCAGTGGACTTCAGATGGGAGAAGAACCATGGTTTGCCATTGCCCCCAAATCCTGATGCTTGTGGAAAAGTAGCATCCAATCTGGTTTTCAAACCAAGGGCAGTTTCCTTGCAAGAAAGGGAAAGAGACAGGGAAGAAAGGAGAACTGTCTTTTAGAAAATGTTTGCTTTAGGTAACCCTCCCACCTCGGGGTCTCAGGACTGAAAGGCAGGAAAAAAGGGCTTGTTGACCTGATGTTAACCTTCAGCTGTCAGCCATTCAGCTCCATGATCCTCACATGCTGCTGCTTAATCCAGGAGGAAAAAAAGCACAAAGCCTGCCCAGAGCCTGTGCCATCTCATTAACATTTGGCTTAGGCAAGATTTCTGTCCTGCCCAGGGGGTGCAGCAGCTCCAGTTCAAACAGCTCTCCTCTGCTGTGTCCAGGGACAGAGGTTTGTCACAGCTTCTGCAGTGCTGTGCTTTGGGGCTGGGGTCCTTGAGCTGGTAAAATATCATTCAGGCAGAGACACTGGCATTTTTTGGCTTACTGAGAACTCGCAAAGATCTCTCTGTGAGTTCTTTCTCTGTGCCAGAATGAAGTGGTTCCCAACAGGCACAAGACACAGATCCAATACGGGTTTTGCTGGTGCCTGGCACCCCTTATTGGCACTGGGGATCCCACAAGGCCAGACTGCAGTTTCTGGTTTGACATCACATCCCACATCCACATTATGTGTACTCAGAGGAAGGTCATGGGGATGGTTAAGGAAGAAATAATATGGGAGGGACAAGGAGCACATGGGCATCTTGACCTACAGCCAGACATCTCCTGCCCCCAGGCCCTTGCAGCTTTCACTTGATTAAACATGAGAGCTCTGTGGTTGCCAGAGCTGGCAAATATGGTTCAGCACACCTGAAGCTGGCAGGGAAACCTTTTGCTCTGGGGTTGACATGGGGTTGGCATGGGGCTGGCAAAGGTTTCCTCTTCCCATCTGGGAGCTGGCAAGAGTGTGTTCCCATCTGACAAGCAGGTGGGAGGAGGAAGGTGGGTGGCTTTATGCTCACTGATGTGAGCAGTGTGCTTTTGGTGGTGGAGGAACATGGCCATGGCCATGGGCTGAGTGGGATCACATGAGCTTGGAGATGGAGCTTGAACCGTGTGAGAGACAGATGATTCTTTGAAGGCATGGTGGGATTCTTCAGTGGGAGGACCTCTGTTCTAAGTATAACAAGTCACACTTTAGAGATAAGTTGGCTGAGGCGGTGGATGAGTTTCTTTGATGTAGGCTGAGGACACACACCACAGGGAGAAATCACTCAGTGTTCTGCTTCCCTGTTGATAAGCTGTAGGACAGCTCTGATCCTGGGACAAGACTGCAATCCATGGGGCTGTTTAGCCGTGAGGAAGTAGAAACTGCTGCACTGAGCCAGATCAAGGGTCTGAATTGCTGAGCATCCTGAGGCTGCAGGGAGCAGTAGGTGTTCCCAATGTTGATTAGCACTCCCTCGATTCTCACCCCTTGTCACTGCCTCCAGGAGTGAGGTCTGCATGGGCAGAGTGTCACCCATATGGGCCCTCACCATTTGCTACTAACACAGGTCAAGAGCACAGTCCCACAGGCTTCGTAAACAGCATTTGTCTGCATTTATTAATCCAGATTATATTTTCTCCATCTCCTGACCTAATCTTCTCTTGAACTCATGCACATACAGCTGACAGCATCCTTGGGCAAGGAGTTCCCCAGGTCTGACCCCTACCACATGAGGACCTACAAGCTCTGAATTAGCCCATTTTTGCACTGGGAAGAGGCAGCAAGGCAAATCCCTGTCAGCCTTCTTTGGGCCATGCCTGACTTCATAGTCCTCTACCATAACCTCTCCAGCCATGTCTTTTCCAGAGTGAGAAGTCCTGGTGTGTGCAAGTCTTTGCTTGCAGGAAGGCTCCTCCAGACCTTTGATCCTCTTTCATCCCCTTCTTCATGTTGCCCTATTACATTTTGGATTCGAGGTTTCAAAGAGGTGCCTTTTGGGGCACAGGTCAGCGCAGTGGCTTGGCAGGCATGCCTGCCCCACAGCCCTTGCTCCCTCCAGATGCTGCTGTTTCTTGGCCAGAGGCTGTGCCAGCTCCTGTGATCCTGTTTGCTTAAGTAATTGGCAGTGCATACCGTGCATAACCAGCTCTGAGTCTGTGTTGGGGTTTTTTTGATCCAGGACTCTTTCTCCTCTGGAAAGGTAGAGGTGTCCTTTGGGTGTTTTTATGAATGTTGAGTCTCTCTCCTGACTGCAAATCCATCCTCCCAGCATGAAATCTGCTTGATTTTCCTGCAGGGACCCCATGATGTGTAGGGGACTGCAGGTGAGAGGTGGCATTGTCTGGGACCTGAAGGGAGCACTTTCAGGGCTGTTCCAGCTCCTTTCCTTTGCTTTTATCCCAAGTTAAATATATTTACATGATAACATAGAGAAGCAAAATAAGCAACCAAACCTCACTGTGGTCAATTTGCTCTCAGCCTATTTCATGCTGATAAGACCCTGATGGACTCAGATTGGAACTCCAAACTTCTTTGAAGGCATTCAGCCAATTGCAAAGGACCCGGCTGCATAATTTGGGTCCTGAGATGAACTTTGCTGTAGGTGAGGCTGTAACGTGAATTTGTTGTGTGAATCTGTCTTGGGGAACAATAACTCTTTATATTTTTTTTTTTTAATTGGGTTTGGTTTGGTTTTGTTTGGGGTTTTTTTGCTACAGTTTTTCTTTCCTCCTGGCCCCACCACAAATCTGCTGTCACTCTAATCTTTTCTTTGGCAGCTAAAACTATTATCTTTATTGTTTCAGGGCTTGGCTTCTTCCTGTTAGATCTCCTAATTGGATTTTTACTCTCCGATCCATTTAGTCTCTCCTGTGCTTTCACTAAAACCCTTTAACCCTTTGGCACCAGCTTTGCTAACCAGTTACCCTGGAAGGTGCTCCCTCTCCCTGATTTGCACAGGGACAGCTTTCCTAAGCCATGGGTGTCACCTCCAGTGTCACTGTCTGTACACAGTGTCATCTTCATCTCCTTCACTCTGCAGACTGCAGAGGCTCGTTGGGTTTTAATGAAGAATAACCAAAACAACCCATATCACCCTTTAAAAGAAGGTCTGAGGTCACCATAGAGCCAAAATCATCCAGAAGTGATGACATTTCAGCTGTGGCTAGGAAAAGTCTGCTGCTTCATCCAGATTCACCTCCCACCCAGATCAGGTGCCAGTCCTGTGTTTCTGGCTGTGTCTTAAACTCTATTAACAGCTACAAGAGAGGTGAAACAGCAGTGGGCCTGTGACCATTTCAGGCACTGGGGTCACTTAACCCTTCCACTCCTCTTCATCCTCTTTGGAAAATGCTGTTCCCAAAACATGCTTTCTTCCACCTTCCATCAATTTTGTTCATTTGGCCTGCAAGCTCTGCTGGACAGGGCCTTGCTTATGCAGAGCCTCTCATAACAGTGCCAGAGTCTCCACAGGAGGCTTTGAGTGTGCCAGGAGTGAGCTGATTGCATTGCAGCCACTTTCTGTACAGCTGAAAGGACCTCTGTGCTCCATAGCAGCAATGATCTCTGTCTTCTCCATGAGTAAATCAGTGCTTTGCTTTCTCCAGCTAGCAGGTATGATCCAAGCTGTCCGATGAGCACAGCAAGATGGTGAAGGAATCTGGCATGGAGGGGGCTTGGGTACCCCATATCCCAAGGAGGGGCTGCTGGTTTCGTGGCTGAGCCATGCAGCCTCTCTTACAGGAGGAGGGTGGAGCTGAGACCACGGCATCTCACCGTGGGTCTGGGTTTCCATCAGGCCACGCAGTAATGCAGCACTGTGATTTTTCAGGGAGCCAAGATCTTCACTTGTAACATTTCTTTAAAACAACTTGGGGCACAAGGAAGGAAGCTCCCCTCCAGGTCAGTCAAACCCAGTGCGGGCAGAAGTGATGGAATAAGAATTCCATGCAGGAAGATATTAAGTACAAAAGGAGATGTAAATGCAAAGGGAGGAAAAATGGGGACAAGAGGTACCAACCCCACTAACTGGCTGCTCAACCCACTTCTAGCTGCCTGGCCCTTAACAGGCCTCAATGGAACCAGTCCCTCTCCTCCTTTTGTTCTTTTTTTCCAGCCTTTTTACAACCTCAGTGCCTTTGTGTTTATGTTGCTGGAGTGTGTTGCCATGGTTTAAGCTGTTATTCTCAGCAGGGTTTGCATCTTACCTGTGAGACAGATAGATATGGAGATGGGGACTTGCATGAATATGTGTGTTTACTTTCATGTCAATTCCCAGTGGCCATGTGGAAAAACAAATCTGATGGGAAAGGAGAACCCTTCAGGGGGAATGGGGAGAGAGGAGGAATACCACCTTGTAAGAGTTTCTCCAAGGAATACATAGGCTAAGCCAAAAGCATGGGATAGAAGAGATGATCACGTGAGAGCAGGGGAGGGCAGAGATGGACATGGGTTGGTTGGAGGTGTTATTGAACTGAGAAAACACAACTTCAAATCAAGTCTACTGTAAGGGTGCAGTGTACACGTGGAAAGGTGGGGATCACAGTTCCCTTCCTGCACACTCTTCCCACACTGGCATTGCCCACACAAAATTCCTCCTTTGCGCTGTCATTTTCCTTGGCTCTGGTTGCTCCAAGTGCTAAAAGGGGTTTGCAAGTGTTATTTTTTAATTATTATTATTTTTTGAATGTGCTTATCAGATACATATTTTCTAATTTTTACTTTATTCTTATTCTTCTTTTATAAGAATTTATTAAAGTTACTTATTCGAGGTACAGGAAAGGTGGGGAACTGGTTCTTTGGCACATTCCCATAGGTATTCTTGTCCAGAGGAAAATGATAACAAAACCTTTGGCTCTTAGACTTTTAGAATTTTTGGCTCTGCTGTATCAGGCCACGATAATTTCATTGTTGTTCCTCAGGGAATGATTCAGAATAATAGATCTGCTAGGAAAGATGGACCAAGTTCCTGAGTTTTTTGGCTAATGTTATTATGCAAGTTTGAATTGATGGAACAGTTCTGAATTGCTTCACTCAAACATGCACTGAATGAAGAATTGAATCAATAGTTGCTGGGCCCTCTTCCAGCCCTCCAGCTCACACAATCCACCAGTGCTGCCCATGGCTGGACAAAATGTGTGGGGCTGGTCAGGGGTGGCTCCTAGTCAAGAAGTGAGGCCCAGGCGCTCTGGAGTATTTTGGTATCTCACATCCTTTGATTCTGCCTGGAGGCAGGACTCCTCTCCCACCTGATATGAGGCACTTGGCTATGCCTGGCTATACCTGGCTCCTGCCTAAGCAGAGGAGGAAGATGGCACCTCCAGGGGTTGAGTCAGTAGCCTGAGAGAGAAGTCACTCTCAAGTGGATTTTTCCATTGACTGAAAATCTCCCCAGCTTACTGAGGCCCAAGGTTAGCTGCCTGTGTTAAAGCCTGAGATAAGGGATGGCAAACTGGGGGACTGGAAGTTCACTCCTGTCTCAGAAGGATCAAATGGGTTGGGGATAAAAGGAAGTGCTTCTAAATCATGTGCAAGAAGTGCATAAATGGCTTTTTCTCCATGGGAGAAATGCTGGTAATAACCCCAGCTCAGTATTTCTGACAGCCCCAAGCCCCACTGCTGGCCAGGGCTGCTATTTGCCTTTTTCATGGGTGTTGCTACCCTGTGGCAATGCCCAGACAGCCAGGTCTTGCTGCCTTGTTCAGCCCTTGAAACCTGCTGTTAAAAGCACTGACAGCATTGATAGGGACCTCATTTCATACTCACTTGACTCCATGCTGACACACACCTGACCTCCTGCCATTTTTTCTGTTCCCTTTGGGAAGGCTGCCAGAAATGTCAATGTTTTCACCCTCCTGCTCTTATGGCAGTGGGCCTGCAGCCCTGTCTGACAGCTGACACCCTCCCCAAGCTTTGTAATTGGGGTGACGGAGCTAATGAGGGGGTGAAATCCACCCCATCACTTTCTGTGATTCTCATTCACCTTCTCCCCCAGCACTGAGTCAATGATCTGAGCCAAACAAGGGACATCTGTAACCATGGTCTAACCAGCACTGCTGGAGGCTTGGTCCTGAGGATGAGCAGAGCAACCTCAGAGCCACATGGACACCTCCCTGTGCGCTTGTCTGCTCTATAAAGTCACCACAAATTAACTGCAGGTATGTCCTGAAAATTATTGCATTCAAGACCTTTACAGCCTCACACGGGCCATCTTCTGCAGGAATAGTGTCCTTAATTAAATCATACCTCTTTCACAAGGAGCTATATTGAGCCCAAAGGCAAGGAAGGCAGTCAGGCAGCCTGGTGCTGTACTGGCAAGATGTGGGTTCACTGGGAAAAGGCTGCTACAGCTCATCTGCATCCACCTGCAGGGCAAAGTGGGGTGAGGAGCCAGCCTGGATTCATTAATTGGTGGCATGGGGTGGCAAGGAAACCAGCCCAAGTGTTGGCCACAGGAGTGGATAGCACCTCAGCAGCATAGCTAATTAATGGAGTGAAATGGGTGTTTGGGATGTGGTATAATGGAGAAGTGAGTCAGGCACAGCACCACATGTACCTGATCCTTTGGTTCCACCCTCCAGCATGCTCAGATCCCTCTTCAGGTCATCTTCTCTTGTGAGCTGGCAAAACCCCAGTGGTCTTCTTCTGGGGAGAATAAATAACAGGGAGCTGGGTTGGCAGAAGCCAGGTACACTTATCACAGAGGCTCAGCATGTGTGGAAGATGTTGTCCTACAACTATTTCCCAAGCAGGAAGAAGATCCACATAGATGCCTGAGTTGGAGGGTGTAGGGAGCTGCCAGAATACCTGGGTTGCTGTTATCTAGCCCTCTACCACCACCACCAAGGTGATGTGGACATCTCTCTTCAGAATCTACCCAGGCACCTGTACTTCACCTTGGGAAGGAGCCTGGTGGGTTGGGAAGAACCGTTTCTGGCTGTGGGCAGTGGAGATGCATTAGTTCCCACCTCGGCCCTGCAGGAAACAGGGTGCTGCCTGCATCTTTCACTCAGGTGTGCACCTTGGCAGCAGCTGCACATGTTTGAGCAGAGAAGCCAGCACCAAGGTGCTAAGGAAACTTTCCTGTCTGACCATTTGGGAGTGTGATGGCCAGAGTGCTTCCTGAATGGTCAGACAGGAAAGTTTCCCTAACAAAGGAGGGACTGTTTGCATTGTTGGGACTGAGTCCCAGTGCTCATGAGGGGCTTAAGGTTCAAGTTCGGGGCTCCGTAGAAAACATCTTGCAGGGGCTGGCTGGGAGAAAAAAAATGTTCCTGCGGCTGCAGCCAAGCCAGAAAGCATTCCTGGAGCCTTGGGGCTCCATGCTGCACCTTCTGGGGCAGAGCCAGGCAGGTAGAAGCGGCCACACTGGGACACAAGGAGCACACTGCCGGTGCTGGGCAAGTTCCATCTCTCCCGGGCAGAGGTGACCCGGGCGCAGGCTCTCACTGGTAAGGTGACCACCGGGTATGAGCTGGAGCCGGGAGGTGGAGAAGGGGGACACGCAGAAGAACCCAGGCTTGAGAACGCACTTCTGGCAGTTGGGGGGAAGTGCTCTTTTCCCTTCCCTTCCCTACGTCCCTTTTGTTTTCCGCAGCCCGACAGAAGAGGCTTCCAGTAAGCGGCAGGGGTGGGGGCAGAGCCCACCCGCACAAAGGCAGCTCCCCACGGGCTCTGTGACCGCTGTCACATTTTTTCGCTCAAATCAACGCCAGCAGTGGATGACGTGGGGCTGGTGCTCCCCAGCCCCGGGGCTGATTGGTCCCAGCTCAGGTTTGAACGCCAAGGTGTCCTGGCAACGAGAAGCAGAGGAGCCAGACTTTCCCGTACCCACTCGGCTCCGGGAGCACGGCGGGTGCTGGGAAGCGACAGGCATCGCGGGCGAGGAGCAGCGCTCAGGGCCACCGGCCCTCCTCCAGGTACCCTCTGCGCCGTCCCGGGCCGTGCCCAGCCCCAGCCTGGGAGCTGGCATGAGTTTCACCCAGCGTGGGTGTCAGGCGGCCGCCGGCAGTGACTCCGCACGGCGGCTCAGGCGGCACCTGCGCTCCCGCACAGACACGGCAGCGGAGCCGCTTTCAGCTGGGAGTAGGGATGGGGAAATCGCTGGTGTCGGGAGCGTCTTGAAAGTGACCGTTCAGTGGGGTTTGGGGGAGGGATGCCTGGGGGAAAGCTGTGCAGGGAGGGGGAGTCAAGGGGCCTTCCAATAGTTGTGCGGTCGGTCAGCTCTCTTGCCCCAAGAGGACGGAGCAAGTGATTTTGGCTGGTTTTGGGTTCGCCTGATTAATCAAACTCAGAAAAGCCCTGCAGGGCACACGGGGCTCTGAGATGTGCTAGAAGAAGACGGCTTTACATTGAAATGAAACAGCTTTTCCTGCCGATAGAGAGCTGCTCTGCTTTTGCCTCAGCCAGCCCACCTGCACGTCCGTCCCTCTGGAGCTTGGGGGATAAGGAGGGAAGGGCGCCCCAGGACTCAGCTGTGTGCAGGAAAGCAAAGGGCTTCGCAGGGGCGTGCTATAAAGAAAAGGCTTTTCCCTCCACCTGGAAGATGCGAGCAGAGATGCGAGGAGCTGGCTGGGGGAAGATGTTTGCCGTCACGGGGAGGCAGCACTCAGCACAGCCCATTTTGCACCTGACAAACCTAGCAGAGACATATCCATGAAAAGATGTGCCAGCCATTAATGACAGGGCACGTCCAAGCTGTCCAAGTTGAGAAACCACCTCCACAGGGTAAGAGCCACCCCGGAGGAGCTTCCTGGCTCAGTGGCAGGTGGTTGAGCTTGTGGAAGGGCTGGCGTCCTGCATAGATCCAGTGGCACACGTTGAAAAGCAGCGCCACGACTCAGGTTTTGCTGCTGCAAGTGGGGGGGTGAAGAGGGATAACAACGGCGAGACCTTTTGGATCACAGCTTGTGTTATTTATTAGAGCACAGGGCTGAGACCTGCCTGAACAACTCTTTCTCATGGACCCAAGGCATGATGAAACTTGGAGATCCCTCCTAGTATCATGCTCATAGTAGACAAGCAGTTCCTCAGCATCCCAATGGCAGGGAAAGGCAGAGGGACATCACAAAATGAGCAGGGAGTGTTTTGCTGGCAGCATGTTATTGCTGACCTGGATTCGCACAGATGACCTGGAAGGGTAAGATTAGCACTGTCAGCTTGTCCCAGGGCTGTGGGGGGATTAGAGAGAGGGAAAGGGTCATGCCTGTTACATACATCATTTTTCTCTGTTTAAATGGGAATATGTAGCACAAGTTGTCAGTTAAAAAAAAAATTATCCTGCATACTGAAATGTTGCCAAAGTTTACAGTCTTGGAGTGGTGGGTTTACAGCAGTTGAGGCTCTGCCTAGAAAACCCAGTTACTAGATCTGTGAGAATCAGTGATGCTTTTTGTATCTAAATGAAAGTTAAAAAAAAAAAAAATCTGTCCCCTGTTGTAAGAGGAGGTTTGACCTAGATGAACCTGAAAACAAATAAACATGAAAATTCACTGAAGGTGAATTAAACCAACTGGGTATTTTAATTATTTTTTCAACAATCATGTTTTAAAATTGAGCAGCTTGGGACTGGATGATGTTCCTACTTGAACCAACAGCTCTCCCTGCTCCAATTAGTTCAAACAAGACTTGTTTCTCTGACTGGTTAAGGCCAGTACATTCTTCAGGCTTTATTAAACCCATGAACAGTAATGTCAGTCTGAAACCCAAGAGAGGGGAAAATATACCCACACCTTGCAGGCCATAAACAGGAACAAATTCAGCTCACTCTGTATCTCCCCAACAATTCAGCTGAGGCAGTTTATGAACTGGGAACATTAGCCCCAGTAAGACAAGACTTTCCCAGATTAAATAACATATCAGTCATTAAATAACTCATCTTTCCTGGTATTTTATGGAATAAACAGTGCCTGTTGCTTGCTAATAGCATCTGCTTTTATTTGAGTGGGATTGTGTTTTATAACAATCCTTCTGTTCAGTTTGCATGTTTGAAGTGACCCCAGCAAGCAATCACTCCATGGCTGATAGTAAATTCACTCCCAGTGGTTTAATGATGGTATTTACTGTAGGAGCTACCAGTTTTAGAGCTGTAGTGATTAGGGCGGGTTGATGGGACACGGGGTAGTTGGGTAATTGCTAGTGAAGAGCCAGTGAACTCCCAGGTAATTGCACCTTACCTGGAGAGGTGTGCTGGCATGAGCGGTGTTTTAAAGACAAAGCTGTGAGGAGGATACAGGACAGTCATTGTCTCTGCATGACAGCGCTGAATCATGAACAGGAAATTATCCCTTCTCACCAAGAAAAATAATGCTTGATGTGTTTTCTTTCCTGTTGCTTTCTTAAAGAAAAGACAGTCATTGTAGGACTTGTGTGCCTGTCAAGTCTGTGCCCTTTGCTTCTCTTGATACCATTTAAACACTGTTGAGAAGTAGAGATGCTCTGCTTGAGGACACCTACGAGTGTTGTGAAAATAGGTTTTGAGGGAAGGACAGACAGACATACTCACTGACTGACTCTGGGAAGGCCTGGCATAGACCAAACCTCAGCTGGACACCAGAGAGTCCTGGTAACAGAGGGACCCTGGCAAAGCTTATTTACCAGAAGGCTTAAGCACAAGCTCAGATTTCCTCCATAGATGGGAAGTCCAAGCAGACATCGTTAATAATGTTATTAAAGAGAGACAGTAATTTTACTTTAATGAATGTGGGATCTACATAAGTTGGTGCGGTCACTCGCTAGAGCCCCATTGGCCCTTGGGCAAGATTTCTCAAGTCCCAGCCATTTCCATGTATGTTTGGGCTCCTCAAGACATTACTCAGCCTGCACCTATGTGGATTTGGTAGTCCTCACCTGGCCCCAGTGTTTGAGGCTGTCTCCAGTGCTGCTTCAGGCTCCCCAATGCCTGCGGTGTCCAGCCTTGGCACTTTGTGTTTGTTTGCCCTGCATACCCAGCAGTGGAGAAGCCAAAATTGCTTTGCCCTCCCTGCTCATGAAGCAGAGGGTTGGAGATTTGATCCCTGTAATTTCCAGCCTCTCCTACCCCAGAAAGGAGTAATCCCCTAAGCAATGTCACCTCTAAGGTGACACTAGAGTCTTCTAATGCTTCCTGAGTCTTCATCAGCAGGTCCTGCAGGGCTTTGGGAAAGATGCTGTATGCCTCACATCTGTTTTAGATCTCGGAGGATTGCAGCAAAGCAAGGGGCAGAGCCTTAACACACAGTGACAGGAGTAGAGCAAATGGCAGGTTTAGGTAGGGGCAAAGGGACTGATAGAGCAAAGGGGCTGACAGTGGTGCTCTCACCTCAGGGAGGTGCTCCTTGGTGGGTCTGGGACCAAGAAAGCTTTGGTTAGGTGGCTCTCTATCTGCTAGAACCTTTTCATTTTGCCTTGTGATTAAAAGACCAAGATGGAGAGTGTGTCTCCTCTCTGTTAGCTCTGAAAGCTCTGAGAGCTTTCCTCTCCTTCTGTAGCAAGAGAGAAAGATTGCAGCAAAACAAACCACAGTACAAGATTGTTCCACTACAAATAAGTCGTTCGTGGATCCAGAACCTCCCAGGAGAGGAGGTTGGTCCAGCTGCTGGTCCAGCTGTTGGTCCAGCAATGATTTAAGGGGCTTAGCAAGTCAGAAATGCTGACAATAAAGCTGTGACAGGGTTATCAATATATTAAGAATTTTGGGCAATTGGACCAGGTGTTTCCAGGTACAGGCTGATAGAAATGGTAATGCTGGTCCAGATTGCTGAAGCTCCATTGGCATGCCTGGAGCTACTCTACTGTTATGGCTAGTAATGGGAAAAGGAGTTTAAGCTGTTCTCATTGTCCAGCCTTATCCAAGAACTCACTGCTCCACCTTCCTCATTGGCAAGCACATTTCTACAACTGCTTGATGCAGAGGCATTGGTCTGGCAGAAAGAAAAAATCAAACTTTTTCTCCCCTAGGGATTTTCTAGAGCTGGACAGTCCTTGATCCAGTTGTACTCCCTGCACCAAGAGTAGTGGCACAATAAAGAGGGGAGTATAGGCTGTTAGTGCACCACTGCCTGCTTTAACCAGTCCAAAATACAGCTTGGATGAATGGAGGAATCCTTTCCCTTCTCTTATGTGTGGTGCTCTTAAGGAAAACGTGTGCTGATCATGGGTTTACAAGCCACTGCTAGATGTTTGAAAATAGTTTAATTGTTGGTGCAAGACCACTGAGTGCAGTGGGTGTGACCTAAAGGAAATCCCTTAAAACCTGCTCTCTGGTACCAAGATGAGCATCTGTCTTGACAACACCAGTTTTGAACTTGAAGTAGTGAGGTACCAGCAAAGATCAGAGCACAACATTCAGAGGCAGGAACTGCTGAGTATTGATCCTGGATCTACTGCCAGCTCTTTTTGCTCTGGGGCAAATTATTTAGCTCTCCTTTTCCCTGATCCCCTTCCATCCCCTGTCCAAATCCTTTGTCACATGAGAGTTGGGAAGAAGCTTGCAAAACACCTGCTGGAGTGCTTTGAAGCCAGAAAGCAAAATGCACAAATGGTAAGTTGTATGGGCAATATAAACAAACCCAGCTACATGTTTCCCAGGCTGAATGAGGAAGGAGGAGGGGTTAACTGGTGGGTGGCACCCATGTCCTAATTACAAGGCTTGTCTCTGGATCCCTTTGGTGTGAAGCTCAAGAGGTGTTCATCCTCTTGGCTGAAAAACAGCTGATATAGTCACACCTGGGCAGAGGTAGGGGAGGAAAAACTTGTCACACAAGTGAACCAGGGTGGGTGGAACTTTCCTTTGGGAGGAAGGGGGTAAGTGGTGATACCAGCAGTGGGTTGGAGATGGCCCTCTGGACCACCTCTGGACCTACTGGTCCTGCTGTACCTCCTCTTTCTTCTCTGGTGCATTTTTCCAGGTGGTTGCTATATGGCCTTGAGGGTCCTGTGAGATCTAGGGAAGTCCTTCCTGTACCTGCCATTAGACCCTGTTTATCCTCTCTGACACCTGATTCAGGGGGATAACTTATGGCATTATTGGAGTCTCTTTGTCCCACATCAGTTTGCCAACTCAAAAAGCAGCACAGCCCCAAGGCTTAAGATTGAATAAATAAACTGTGAGTGTGCTTTGCATTCTGAACCTTTCCAGCATTTCAGGGTCATGTCTCTAACATGTCTTTGCAACAGTGGGAGTTCAAACCTGATGGTTCATGTGTGTGTGCTATGAGAAGTGAGATATCCACACAAAGAGCTATGGTTGAGGAGACAAGAAACACAGCAGATGCCATGAGGGGTGACAGACCTTCCAAGCTAAGCCCCAGACAGGTGTCTTGGGCCTCTTCCACAACACCTGTGGTTCCCTCCTTACACCTGCTTTTTGCATTTCACTTGTGCTTATGACCGTGCCCTAAATCTAGGTTATTCTTGCCAGTGTAGCACGCTCTGAACACCTCCTGGAAAGGTTTGCAGGTCTGGCTCGTTGTTTTGGCCAAGTGATTTCTTCATGATGAGGGAAGTGCAGATTTACCAGCCTGGGACCCAGGAAAACGATTGCAATTCACACCTCTGTCTTTGACACTTTGTAGCTTGGGCAAAAATCAATCCAACGTGTAAGTGCCTGAAAATGCAGGTTGATATGTGCCTGCTGTTTATTTTGCATTTAAGCTGGGAGTTTTGTTTCATGTTTGGGAAATAGGAAGAAGTCTTTTTTTGTCTCTCCTCTCCTTACTACTCTCCAGCCTGAAAGCTGCTGGGGTAGGAGGTACCCCTATACAAGTGCATGCTGCAGGCCCTGATCTCAGCTGGAGACCTGTATTGAGCCACACTAAGCCAGCCCTGGAGCTGAGCAGCCGAGATGCTCTTTAAGCCCTGCAGAGCTGCATGTAGTGGAGGGTATTTTTTTCCCCAATGACCATTTGATTCCTGCAGTACTCTGGGAAAAGGATTTGCACCACCTGGGTGTTCCTTCATCTCTTGCTGGGGCTGAGCAGCACCTGCTTACAACCAGTGCTTTGCCTTGGAAGCCCCTGAGGGCTGCTGAATGTATCTGCTGCCTCGTTTCTCCCTTAGTCTGCATGCAGCAGCCTGGGAGATTATTGCCCCCACCCATCCAGCTTGCCAGACAGATGTTAGAGATTGTTATGGATGTATCTGCTCTCAGATTAAAAAGCAGTTTAAAATGCATCCTCTGCCAGCTGTGGCCCTCTGCCCTGTTAGCTTTCAGGTGCTCTGTGGAAGAAATCCTTTTTTTTTTTAAACTCAGCCCTACCCTTTCCTGCAGTCTTCTTGTGCTGTTCTCTGCCTGGCAAAGCCCCAGCAGCAGCCCCCGAGCAACATGGCACGTGTAGTGGAAACGACTTTGGCTGACTGGGATGCTTTTGCAGGGAGGCCAGGTGCTGTACACAGTACAGTGGGAAGGAGAAGACGCCTCCGGATGGGAGTTAGAGATCGCTTCCTCCTCCCCTTTTTCTCCTGAACCCAGCAATTCAGTGGTTGTGTCAGCACAACTTGATAGCATGGGGATAGAGAGAAGCTGGAGCCTTCACAGCACAAAGCAAAAGCCTCGGTTTGCTCTCAGTTGCCTGTTGCAGGAAATTCTGTCTCCTGGTGATAAAGGGAGAAAAGGAGCTGCATGGGGTGGTACCACAGGACAACTCCTTCAGGGGGAGAGTGGATGCCTTCTTCTCTGCATTGGACATTTGTATACCAGCTTGTCCTGCCCTGATGTCTCTGCAAGGGCAATCTTGCCCTTAGCATGGGTTTTCCTGGCTTTTCCCAGGGACCTTGAGAGCTAGTCATCCCCATGCTGCCTTTCCAGAGCAGAGCCTGTAACAGCATGGGCTGTGGTGCAGGTCTCATTCCTTTCCTTTCCTCAGTTTGCCCTGCAACAGAGGCAGGATGTGCTGGTCACTGCAGTCAGATTAAAGGCTGGCAAACTGCCCTTTTGCTGAGGTAGATTTAAAGGTCTAAGGCCATCAGTGCTCAAAACGATACTTCCTCTCTTGGTAGGAGATGTGGGTGAGAAATTCTCTCTTGGTGCTGATGCTGTTGGGACAGGGATGGCAGCAGGATGGGCAGGGATGGCAGCCTTGGTGGGAGATGGCTCTGCCTGCATTAGTCATGGTGGTGGAGGGGAAACCCGTAACATAAAAATGTAAATTATATGTGTTCAATAGATAAACATTACTTCTACCAGCACTGTAAATCAGGCCTATCTCCCCACCTCCTCCCAGATTTTACCAGCCTAATCTGGATTTTTCTGTACAATATTTATTTTTCATTACTAACTCTTGAAGGAATTGCATTTTCAAGCAGCCAGTGACTTCTTTTTTCTAAAAAAACTTTGTTTTCCCCTGAAGTCATCTCAGAGCACCTGTCTCTTGGAAAACCAGGCCCCTTTAAGATGTCTCAGGCTGCTTTGAATCACTAATTGCTTCTGAATAGGCAGGCCAAATGTTTTATCACTTCAAACTCCCATAGCAATGCAAATCTATACAGCTGAGAAGCCTCTTTCCATGCATGGGGGTGATGGGTAAAGATAAGGATTAAAAATAGAAACAAATTCAGCCCGGGGGTCCTCTTTGTTCCTCCCTGCCCTCGGTGGGGTTGCCAGGGCTACATTTGTTCCCCTGCATCGTTTTTGGATGAGATCCAGTGCCCCTTAAATGCAAAGCTGAGAGGTACAGTGGCGGGAGAGGGCTGGATGAGGTCCTAGGTACATACATATTTCATTGCCCATGCCAGGCTCTGTATTGTTTTCCCTCTCTGGTTTCACAAAGGTGGTGTTTTCTAAAACTCTCACTTGTTGAGGGCGACACAGTCCAGGCTTCATCCTGTCTAAGGTTTCTGGCTTTTCAGTTGTTTCCCACTCTGAAAGGCAGCCAGGCATATTTCCCATGCCTGAGGGGGAAAGGGGGGGTGCTTGGTAGGACAACAGGACTCTCCAGAGTGCTGTTTGGAGGGGGCTACATGTGCTGTGACATGCCCCCCTCGGGGTTGCTGTGTGTGTTTTGGGCTCAGCTGGCTCACACACGCTGCAGGAGATGGCAGCACTTTGCAAAGCCTCACTGGTACAGGGTTGGCCCGACTTCTTTAAGTAACCCACAGCCTGAAGGCAAATATTGACTATTAAGAGGTGGAAAATCCCGGTGAGCAAGGGCAGTCTAAATCCTCCTTTTTGCTTAGGTCACCTGTTATTAGAGCTGCCCACCGTGTGCTGAGTAGGGCTGTGCTCAAAAATTGCCAAGAGCTCAGCATTATGGAAGCAGAGGCCAATTTACTGACTTTCCAATAGAAAGGAAGATACATGCTGAATGTGCATCTGTTGGATGATATTTCTGTTTCAGGCATGCCACTGACATGCAAATGGAAAAGCGACTTTGCATGATTTATGTAGTTACTAGGAAAACCTGGGTTAAGTGATACCTTCTGGAGTATTGGGCACTGTTTATTCTTAGCAGAGGAGATTACGAAATCTATTCTCTATTTATCTCCCCAAATGAATTCCAGTTGACATTACCTATCCTACTTGAGTACTCTGGATGTGGAGAGCAGATAAATATCCTGACAAATCACATCTTCATGTAAAATCGATAGCTAATAAGAAATCAGTCCCTTGAAGATTATAGCAATTTATCTTTAAAATTAAAATAAAGAGTGCAAAATTTTATCAAAGAGGAAAACAAAAAATCTCGTTCTTCTTTGTTTAGGTATTCGTTGTGTGTTTCAGGTGCATATAGGACCCAGTTAGGACTTGATAAAATACGGATAACTATTGTTATCTTCATTGTACTTTTAAAAGAGACAGCTGCTTTCCCACCAGACTGGGATTTCCAGGGAGGCACAGAGGAACTGGAATGATTTTAGGCCTTCAGTCCTGTTCTCCAAAGACCTTTGACTCAACAGGAGTGAAACTCAAGCTTAAATCCTGCAGGGGTTCAAGTTTTCAGTGTTGAGTTCCAGCCCAGGGGTAATTATCTTACTGAACTGGGGTCTCCGTACATAACCCTGGTCTTCCTGGCAGGGAAAAAAGAAATAACAAGAAAGGTTTTGAGTATAAAAAGGACAATTAGAAACTGGAAATCTCACTTGTACTTTATGAGCTTATGTGTAAAGGTGGCTTTGGATGTCCTAGTCAGTATCAAAAGCAATCCAGGGTTGGGACTCCCCTTATTTCTGCCCAAGGTCCCCACTTGGGTACCACCAAGGCACAGAGCTGGTGCAAGACTGCTCTGCTCTGGCACCAGCGTGAGGTGTGGGAGAAACCTCCAGTGCTGGTGATGTGAGAGGGCTGTGAGGCTGAAGGTGTGGGGCTGGCTGTGTAATGGGGGGATTCTGAGAGCACAACCTGGCAGGTGGCTTCTAAGGCATGCTGTTGGGAAAACAATTAGGGGCCAATGGGAATGGCACAGGTAGAGAGCAGGAAAAGGTGTCCTAAAGCGTGGAAGCTGTGGGAGGGTCAGGTGCCCTTCCAGCTCAGAACTGGGAGCTCAGGCAGGGAAGGAGGGGGAAAAGCTGGAGCAAGAACCAGAAAAACCTGCTCACACCAGCCTGGGATTCGCATTACTCACACTGCTTTAAAGCAGGTCAGGTTTGCTTTGGTTTCCAATCAAAGATGGCCAAACTGCCTAAGGACTGTTTTCAGCTCAGCTTAGAGCAGTTCTGAGCTCCCGTGTGCCTGCTTACTGTGTCACTGTCCCCGTGCCCTCCTACCCATCACCAGTGCAAGGTCTTTGCTGGGATTTAAGCTTTTCTAGGCAAAGGCTGGGCTAGAGGCATGCACAGGGACATTTCCCAGCTCACCTGAGGGATGGTAACTGTGAGCGGTGCTCTCACCTCCTGACCTGCCACAAGCCTTGTAGCTCACACAGCAAGTTTGCTGCTTGCAGCTGGATGGGAGACTGTGTCTGGGGGTGCTCCCCATTGCAGAGGAAGAGTGGTCTGCCTCCTGCAGATGCTATCAGAGGTGAGAAGCTCGTGGCAGTGGTGCAAGCTGTCCTGCTGCAGGTCTCATCCACAAGCACCAGGGTCAGCCTCGCATGATTTATCAGGTAATTATAGCCAACTTCAACTGGGCGTGAGTAGCAAAGATGAAACCACAATTTTGTTGGGAAGAAGGAGGAGAAAAGGAGCTAACAAAGTTAGAAACCAGATTGTCAGAGGCTAATGGCTGTGTCTGCTTATCAGGCAGCAATAACAGTAATTTACCTTTGAATGCAATAATTCATCATAATGGTTCCCACCTACCTCATGAACCCTTGCTGCTTATCTCAGCCCTCTTGTTCAGGGATCTGAAAGCATTTCATAAACATTAATTAATTATTCCTCCACACCCCTAGAAGCAAAGTAAACATTATCCCAATTTTGCAGCTTGAGAAGCTGAGCTCACCTAAAGAGATAATAACTGAGCAGGGGTCAGGAGCCCAGAGCGCAGGCCCCTATCACAGCTTTGAGCAGAAGCACTTTTCCGCAGAGTGCTCTGCAACGTGGGCATTGGGGGCATGATCCAGGGTAGTTCAGCCCTCCACCCTTGCACTTTCCTGTGCTTGCCGTTTTCAGATGGCAGGAGAGGTGTAAAAAAGGTGAGTCTTGCTTCTGCCTTGGAGAGGTCTCACACTCGTCACCCTCAAGCCTCCACCACAGGGACCAGGCACCTGCTAGTGTGTGAAGCGCCTGCCATTATTCACAGTAGGACTCTCCCTTTTTTTAATGACTGCGTTAATGACCCTAATCTGTCGATGTGAATGTGGTTAATCCCACAGCTCTAGGGACGAGTAGTTCAGAAACGTTTCCTCTCCTGCCTTCTCCCACCCTCACTTTGCGTCCTAACCCAAAGCTTCAGCACTGAGATGAGCTGGTGAGACCTGTGCTAAAGCAGAAGGCACTGCCCCTGTCCTGGCTTGCAAATCAGACTGCTGTGAGTAAATATCCAGGATACAACAGTTACAAATCAGGCCATCTCTCTCCAATGTCTCAGCTAAGGGATGTGACATGTGAGTGACATCCTCAAGCAAGATGCTTGACGTTAAACCTGTGCTCAGGTGCCTTGATGGATCTCGGCCCATGAGGAAGAGGGAGTCTGTCACCCTGGATGTGGTGACAAAGAAGTAAATTGAGGGGAGGATATCCCCTGGAAATAATGAGCCTTGGCAATGGAGGGGAGGATGAGACACCAAAGGTCCATGCCAGGCCAGCCTGTTGGGAAGGGGAATTTTTTTCTTCCCCTGAAACCAGCAGTTGACTTTTGGAAGCCAAATGGGTTCCAGTATCAGAGCAGGAGGAGGGTCGTGTTTCATAGACAAGTCATGGTGGATTAAATGTAAATGAATCTGCAGTGTGATGGACAAATGGGATCAGTGCCGGGAACCTCAGCTCCTGGTGGGGGATGGATTAGTAATGGGTACTGGTGCGTTTGCATGCAGGGAGGGAGTGAATGGCAAGGCAGGGAGGTTTCCAGCATTGCCCTGCCTGCAGCACTGAATGAAAGAGACATCTCCAGGCTCAAAGAAGAGAGGTCAAGCCTAGATAAACACCAGCTTGGTCCCCCATCAGAGAATCATTGAGGCATGAAGAAAAACTTTAACAGCTGCAATGCTGCTTTTGAACCTCCTAGTGAAAGGGAGGGTCATGAGGTCAGAACTTTCAATGCCTCTGGGAAGAAGAGGACTTTTCCCCACAAGCCTTTGAAAAACCGAACTAAATTAGCATGACCACACTGCTAAATGCTTGGGAAACCCGAACGGCTCAGGTCACAGGCTAGCCGAGCAGCAGAATGGCAAAGAGCTGTTGCGTTCCCATACTCAACAGCCATAATTAATGAGGCTATTTCCTAGGCGAAAAGCAGGTCTTCTGCCCAGCACCTGGAAGGGAAACAAAACCTTGCCGGGATATGCTCTGGGAATCTTTTGTTCTCCTGATATTGTTGTCTTTTCCCCTTTCTGTTTCTCCCAACCACTTGCTCTCTCTCGCTTCCATCCACCATTGCTTCAGCTGTCCTTTTCTCCCCTGCTCCCAATGTCACACAGCTAACTTGCTGTTTGAAGTGGAGAATGGCAATGAAGTTGTAATGATCCAGCCATGCTCTCCCCCGGGGGTTGCTGAATGGGAATGCAACCAAAATCCAGCCCAACTAAATCACATTTCCCCCTACTTCTTATTGTAAAAGGGAGATGAGAGAGTCCTCCTTCTCATTTTGATTTATTCACTTCCACTTTGAAAGTAGATTTTGCTTGTTGGACCTTTTGCAAGAGCCATTCTAGCAAAAACCAGGCGACGCAGACTTCTGGAGGATGTAGAGACCAGGTTTTTTTGGCTCTGACTCTATCATGGATTTTATATTCATCTTGTACCATGAGTGTGCTGGGCACCGCTTTTCATGAGACTCTTTGCAGGTCTCCTTTCACAGCTCCCACCACCAGAGGTGTGGAAAGCAGAGAGGCACCTGGCTGTGGCTATCAATGCTTTTGGGAAAGGGCTGTGTGCCTACACAGGGCAATCCAAAGACATCAGACCAGTGCAGCCAAAAGGTTTACTGATTTGTCCTGCAATCCTGCAGGCTGGTGGTGAGCATCCCCCTTCCTTGTAGCCACAGAAGACAAGTGCTCAGCAACTTTTCCAGGCTTGCTGCAGAAGTGGAAGGAATACTCCCTTGAATAAAGCAGGAGGACAGGAAAAACATCACACTTCAGAGGCCAGAAGGCCTGCCCTTGAAGGAGGACAGCTCATCTACCCACCAGACCAAGATCTCTCTTTCCTGCAAGCCCTAGCCCAAGCAGGGTTGTGGGTGGGAATGAGGGGGTACAGTCTGTAGTACCCTGGCAGTCAGCTGCAGGGCTCTGCAGCGCCAAGCCCCGATTTGGCTTTCCTGTGATGCTGCAGGATCTTTTCTTTCTCATGTTTCTTGTTGTCCTAGAAACAGAGAAAAAATTCTTCCAGAGAAGCCCTTTTATTATACTTGAGGCAGCATCTTCTGTCTCTCACCAAAATGGTGTATGGTCACAAAATAAAACCCTTGCCAGAAAATATATGGTGAGTTCAAAATCTTCCGAAGAAACCTGGAAAAACTTAATACCCTCCAAACTTTTCAAAAGCCCTAAGAGTACTGAAAGGGTCAATAGGCTCTTTGTAACACTGCTACAAATGTGTTGGGCAACAGAAGGCAGTACTCTTGTTTGTGTGTGTATATATGTAAATATTTTATAGTGTAATTATATGTATTATTTATACATATTGTTGAGAGAGAGAGAGGTTCTCACTTCTAGCTTTGGATTGCAGCTTTTGAGGTAGAGGGTGTCTGCTGGATGAGAAAGTCAATATGCTGTATGGCACTGGCCACTTTTCTCTCCTGGTGCCAGGGCTTTCCTGGAAATGCTGGGATTTGGGGGGCAATTGTCTATTTGAGAGGGAAGCTCATCTTCTGGGGAAAACGTGCCCTTCTGTGTGCTCAGCCAGGCAAGGGACACACTGGGTAATTTCTCTGAGGCACATGAAATGTTGTAGCTGTGTCAGGAAAGGATAGTGACTGACATATTTCCTGAGGCTTGCAGGATCTGGAGGCACATTCCCAAGGCCTCAAGGAGTCCATGTCAAGGTGAGAAGGAGAGGAAAGCAGGCAGGAAAATTTGACAGCCATCATGCTGACCACATTCAAGTCCTGTGGGAAGCAGGGGATGTGGGGCACCTCTGAAAATCTGACTTCTCACTCTTTCCTTTTAGAAATGGGCCTGAAAAAGAAACTTTCCTCTACTTTTCCTTCAGAGGGTTTTGGGTTTGTGCCAAAAGCCAAAGCCCAACAGCTCTGCAGATTCTGGTGCCTCAAATTCCCATTTTCCCCTCGTGCCCCACACTGACCATGGACTGTAGCACAGACTAACACTGCTGGGCTTGGGTGGCTGTCCCAGGGAAGATGTGCTCTGCTAAGAGAGGCTGGTGACTTGCTGCTCACCCACAGTACATTTGCACTCAGGAAGGGGTTTTGTGCAAACACAATCTCTATCTTAAGAAGTCTCAGAACCAGGACACTTCTTGTTGTGCTCCTGAGCACAGCAGTGAGACAGCATCATCTTCTTTGGGGAAACTCAGATAGGATTACTATCTCATCTGCTGCTGGAGAGACAAAAGGACCTGCTTGGTTATGATTCAACAGCTCAGGATGCTGAGGCAGCATTGCTCTCCTCCCTAGAGCAGCCTGGCTGCTCAGTGTACAATGAGGACATGACTTTTCAAAACTCTAAGATACACCTGTAGAAAACCCAGCAAGGAACCAGTGGGCACAAATCCAGAAATCAGCTCAGTCACTGTTCCTGGTCAGTCCCTGAACATGGCCTCAGCATCACAGGAGCTTTAAGAATAAATCTGAAGATTTATTCCTGTCTGAGGAAAGCTGAGACAGAGCTATGGCTGGAGAAGGTGGTCCATGAGCCAGTCTGGAAAAGCTCATTGGTGTGAAACTATACACTGGACATCTTTATCCATCTTCCATCATTGATGGAAGGTGCATAGAACTTTTCATAGGATGAGGAATCAAGGGATCATGCAGATATGCAAGTCAGAGTTAGTTTATTAATTTTTCACAATAATAATTTTACAAGTGGAAAGAGATTTACAATCTTTTTACAACCTGATAAAGGTAGAAAGATTTAAAATTAAAAATATTTTTCTTAAAAGAAAGGCATCCATCCTTGCTAGTGGCAGATGAATCTCTGCTCAGCTTGTGTCCGATTGGGATCTCAGAAGAGTATCCAACCTATTAAATAAGATATGTATCTCCTGAGAACAGCCTTTGTTGTTTTCTTTTATAGATCTTTGTTCCTCCTGTGCTGTAAGGTCTCCAGGGCATGGCCTGTGTTATGGAGTGCCAGATGTACTATCTGATTTTAGGAGATCATAATTATGAGGAATATGTCAGAACAACAGAAAACTTCATTTAAAAACCCAATTAAAGCTGCCGAGTGACAGCTATGGACTTGTGTATTGCATCACCTCCTAATCCCAGCAGCTTCCAGGTGGAGAAGGGAATTGTTAAAGATATCATAAACCTTAGGTAAGGATGTCATAAGGCCCGCATGAGATGGGGATTTTTCCGACCATAAGTTAGAATTAGCACACATTTTGTGGTAGAGCAGCCAACCTGAGATCTGTTTTGGAGCAGTCACCTCAGGATCCAGGGTCTGATGGGTGAGTTGTCCTTTCATATGAGTAGTAAGACATTTCACAAGACATTCTGGATAAAGAAATATAAAGGTAACTGTGTGTCTGGCACGGGGGTTGCACCAGCACAAGCCTTGCTGGAACACCTTCACCAGCAGAGACCTCTAGGTCTCTACTGGTGAAAGATGGGAGGATGGGATGCCGATGCCATCACAGCCATCCCCATTGCCTGGGGGGCCATGGAGGATGGACATTGGCATGCAGGTGGGAGTTTTGAGAGTTAGGATGGGAAAAGCTGTTAGGATGGGAAAAGGGAGGAGGTGAGAAGTTTCCAAAGCCTCCAGCATGGCAGCAGACACCTGCTTCTTCCAAAACCAGCAGAACCTGTCTCCCTGCCGGCATCTCTCTGCGGTTTTAGGGCGTTCTAAGCCCCCGGCCGGCTGAAGGGCACGGGGCTCGAGGGCTGCACCCTCCTTGTGCACCAGGCCAAGCTCTTCCTCTCTGAGAAGGGGTTGTTCTCTCTGTTCTACTCAGGGACCTGCTGTTGGACAGGCTGAGAACTTCCAGGCAGGAATGAGCCCTCCCATACGGCTCCACAGAGCCAGCAGTCAGGGGTAGGGAAGTACAGGGTGCTTTTGCTTTGTTTGTTTTTAGGAAAGGAGGTTTTAAGTCTTCTTTTAAAAAACATGATAATGTTTTCAGATTTTATTTTAAGAAAACTTAATAACCTTTTTAAATAAAAGGAGAATTCAATACTTTTTGAAAGATTTTTAAAGAGCTTTATTTTTATTGGAGAGTTCAAGACTTTAGGGGGGAAATGCAGAATTTATGAGTTCTTTAAAAAACCAAAAAGGAGAATTTAAGACTTTATTTTAAAAGGAGGATTTTAATCTATTGGTTTTTTAGACAGGTCTTATAACTTTTTTAAAAGAGAAGAATCTAAGGTTGTTGGGGGAGGTTTTAAAAGAAGAATTTAAGACTTTTTTTAAGGAGAGTTTCAGACTTTTTTTAGGCATCTGA
>VYXD01002846.1:686570-709525 GCA_013397195.1 Hylia prasina
AGCCGCCAGCGGAGGAGCCGAGGCGGCGTGGGGGTCTCAGCTGCCCGTGCCAGGAGCCTCCTCCCCTCGCATCCGTGGGGCGACGCCGCCCGTCCTTTCTCCCTTCGGAGACGTCTCCGTCTCCCTGAGGAGAGGGGTTAAATTCCTCGATAAGAGCCAGGCTCCAGCCGCATACTTCTGATGCCTTCCGTGAACTCTGCCGGCAGGTTGGCAGGTTGTTTCGTAACTCCACTTGTGGCCTGCTGCGGGGAGGAGGAGCGCGGGGACGGGACACCAAACTCCTCTCCTGTTGTGGTGGTTTTTTTTTTTTCCCTGCCCTGCAACAGCGCTTTGTAAGCGCAGGTTAAAAACCCGAACGTGGGTTCAAGGGCATTGTACAGAAGAAAGGGTCACAGCCGTGCACCTCTCACTCCGAGTGGCTGCCTCAGGCACAGCCCATGGCACTCCCCTTGGAATGGCTGATTTCAGGAGGAATTAGGCGGAAACGGGTGAGAAATGGTCGAAAGAGGCGAGACGGGAGCTTCGGCTGCTCCTCGCCGTGAGCCGGGGCCAGCTCCCCGGGATGCCGGTGCTCACGGGCCCGGGCCCCGCGCTCTGCCGGGACTTGCCAGGCAGGCACCGGGCCCCGGGAGCGTGTGGGAGCACGAATGCCAGAGCTCCGCTGTCAAATGGTGGGGCCCTGGCGCCTGCCGGAATGGGGCAGCGGTGCTGCACACACACCTGTCAGCTCACGTCGAGGAGCAACTCTGCGGAGCTGCGCTCCTCAGGAGGCAGGAATCGCAGCTCTGCTTATGGAGAAGAGAACGAACCGTGAGCACGTGCTCTATCTGCAGTGGGTAGGAGTGGGAAGCGTTTTCCCAATGCTGCTTGTTTTCCTTATCAGGCAGTGCCGGTGGTGTCTTCTCAGGAAGGGGCTGTGGGGAAGGGGGGATGTTTTTACCTTCTGTTGGTGCCGTTGGAATGCCAGGAATCCTCCCACATCCCAGTTATCTGCTGGGGGAGCCTGAGCACGGTGCCTGGACTCCCTCTCGGCATATCTCTGCTGGCTTCCCCATGCCCTCTTGAAATAAATGGCTTGGAAATCCAGAAGCTGCCACCAGTGCACACATCTTCTGAAGCCTTTCTTCCACCATGCTGTACAAAGTTGAGGCCAGGGAGTGCTGTCTGCAGCACCTGTGGATGCCCAGCATTGAGAACTGCAGTTCTCAGGATCCTGAACTATTTCCTAGCAAGGGCATGCCGGTTGCTCTAAAATATAAAACTCTTTGCAAATGAGTGTGAGAGGGACATGGAAATTAGTTCTACCCAGGTCTTAAAGAGGTAGACCTGAGCAATAGTCTGGGAATGTGTGTGTTGTCCACCTCCATAGTGGAATTGTGTCCTCTGGTTACCTTTGCTGTCACCATGTGCTGCGGGGAAATATTGCCTGAGTGCATCTGCAGGGTCCACACTGGTTCATCCCTGACATGTTTTTCAGCATCTCTCTGTCCTGTCTTGTTCACGTCATCTTCTGTAGGAAAAACCTCCAGTGGTGGCTCAGAACTGACCTATGCCCATGTTCTGTTGTTTTCCATGTGCTGGGGAGGGAATGCTTTGGGACCAATTCCAGACAAAGAGTTAATCCTTCCTGGCTGGGAGGCAGTGATGTGTGTGCCAAAGCTTCAGAGTAGAGTGTTTTCTGGAGTCATGGGAGGTTGGGTGCTGTGGTGAGCTAGGGAGAAATCCAGGTACTGTTTGACAATGGGTTGTTCTGTGCCCAAGTTTAAATAAAGGGATGAGGGACACTTTACATATCAGTTCTGTGTGTATGCATTGTTTTCAAGGGCATCTTTTTAAAGGACATTCTTTAATCTGTCTCAACTTGTCCATGCCCTTGTAAACCTGTGTATTCAAATGAAAGCTTGAGCATGGCTGCACTGAAGGTTTTTTACAGAATCCTGTTGTTGTAAAGGATTGGTAATATTTTTATGTCCTTCCATTTTTCAGATGCCAAGTTCAGAAGCTCCTAAAAGCAGCTGATTATCTGGCTTTTTGTGGGCTGGAGTCAGCACTTTCTTGAGAGTTGGGGTGCTTCCAGCTGCCCCAGGCTAGTCATCTAGAATAACTTGTTGCTTTAAAAAGAAAAGAAGGGAGAAGGGCATGGGGGCAAATAACCTGAAACACTTCTTAACCAAACACATAGGTGGAAACTTCAGGACGATTGAGCCATGAAAGCTTCTTTTGCTTCCACTTCCTAACCCTGCTACAGCAGCCAGAATCTGCTGGAGCACTTCATCTCTGGACCCTCATGCTCAACCCTTCCTGTGTCCCCTCAGGTGCCTTCTGCATGACAGTGGAATGCCACAGTGCTCTCAACAGCCCTTTGGGGTCCAGAGCCTCCTATGGATGTTTTCTATGGTGTTAGACCCAGCATTGCACTCCTGAGCACAGCGAGGACTTTGGAGGCACCTAGAGCATCCTGCAGGAGAGTAGCTGTGTTGGCAGAGAAGCCCAGTGTGGCAGTCTCCCTTTTGCTCCCTGTTATTCCTGCCAGCCTGGGTAAAACATTGGCACCCAGATGGTGGTGTGAAGCTGTCTGACAGGGAGAGCACTTGTAGGGTTCTTGCTGGTTTAATGATTCCTGCTGTGAACATTGCTTTCCCCAGGAAATGTGAGTGTGCAGCAGGGAGCTGGTCTCTGCCTCTGGATGCTTGCCTGAGGCAGCTGGTGGTGTGCAGCAGGTTGGATAAACACCATAAGCATCTCTAGATAAGAATAATGATGGGTTGTGTTGGTTTTTTTGGAGGCTTTGTGGTTGCTGTTTTCACTTGCCGGTTTTTATTTTCTTTTCCAAGTTCTGGCAATGTTTGGAGGTGTCAGCACTCCTTTCTGCTAGGAGCCAAACATACTTACATTGGGAATGCTGGGTGGACCTCTTTGCCTGTTGTTATCAGTGCAGGCTGGTTCCTGCAACACAAACACACACACACTCTTCTCTGAGGAACAGCTTAATTGTCAGAAAGCAGCTCTTGGTCTCCCTGGGCTCTCGCCAGCATGCCCAGGTCTTTGATAGTTTGTGCCTGTAGAAAGTGAGGTGTTTCCCAGGCTTGCTCTGAGGTCATCTCTCCTTCCTCTTTTCTCTGCCCTGATTCCTCTGGGATGGGACTTTCTCAGGGCAGCCTGTCAAGTCCTTGGGGTCCCATCCCAAAGGAATGGCTCTGCAAGGCTTTCCCAGGGCTAACCCAGCTTGGGCACATGGCCTGTACCACATCAGACATGATCCAAGGTACTCCCACTTGTCCATCATCAATGGGGAAAAAAAGCTGTGTCTGCATAGGCATTTGTGCATAAAGGATTCCTGTAGTTGTTTGAGTGGTTTTGTTGGGGTTTTTTTCTAAGACCTTTTCTATCTCTCTTTCTAGTCTTTTAAAAATCTTGCAAACTCACCCTCATATGTTAGAAAAGGACATTTGCTCTCCCATTCTGACAGGGAAGCATCATTGGAACCCAGGAGTGGAGGTGCTAGAAACATGGCTTTGAATGTTTGAGATGCTCCATGCTGAGGACTAACTGTCTGTCAAAACTCCTTCTCAAGTACTTTTTTGAGTGCTTTAATGCAGTTTGAGGATTGCCCAGGCTGAGACATTGGCTTTGGTATTGTCATCTTTGAATTCATTTGGCTTTTTAATGACCTGCTGGGAGTATAAAGAAGTCGAGCTAGGAAGCTGAAAAGTACGTATTTCCCCAAAGTGACCGCATGTGAGCATTAGCTGCATGAGGAAAGAAGAAACAATGTATTTTTATTGAGTCTCCCGCTCTGTGCAGGCAGGAGGGCTGGCCCAGTCCCCAGCGCATGTTCCTGTCCCATTTTGGTCCTTCAGGTATCATTAAATGCTGGATCTATGTATGGAATAGGAGATGGAGCACTTTGGTGGCATTAAAAGCCCTTCAGCCAGAAGTCCAGCAAGGCAGTTTGAGGGATTAGAGTTGTCATGCAGCCATGATTTCCATCACTTGTTGTAGGACTGTGATTTGTGCCCCTGGATGGATATCCCAGATGCACTTGCCTCTCCAGAGATGTGCCATGATTTTACTGCTTTAAAGAGCTTATTGTCTCTGGGTGGGTTCAGGCAGTGATTGATAGCACCTCCACCCAATTAGTCATGTGCCAGGTAGTGTGAAAGCAGAGACTTCTAAAATACCCAAGGGTCTTATCAAAGGTTTCAGCCAGGATTCATTCTGAGTCTCTTGTTTATTTGTCTTTGTGTCTGAGCATGTGAGAGAAAGGAGCCTATTCAGCTCTCTGCAAAGGGTCATTAAAATCCTTTTTAATCCTACAAAGTTATAAATAAATATCCATGACAGCATGCACCTGCATGTTCATCTGTGCATCCTCTCCTCTGCAAACCCAGCAGTGTGTCCTTGACAGGTGGCTGCTTTCTCAAGCAGGGTGGGAATCTGCAAGTTATTCTGGAAATGGAGAATAAAATCTGGAAGGATTATCCCTGGTTGTGCATTTGCTAATTTGTTAATTACCCTCTCCTGTAGGAGGAGAATTGGAATGGAAAGAGGATTGCTGGTGGCTGACACCAGCACTTCTAAAGGAGGCTGGAAGGCAGGTTGGAGGGACAATATTTTTAGGTCATTTGGCTTTTTTATGTCTCTGATCCTACTTGTAGGACAGCTGCGGAATTTTCCTGTAATCCTATGGGGATGAAATTCTTGATTAATTTGACAGCAGACAGGGAGAGAGAGTGTCTATCTCCACTTGCATTATAGGTGGTCAAGGCTCATCTCATCCTCTGGGCTGGACTGGGTGAGCATCTCAAGGAAGCTGCACTTTGGGGGTCCTTTCTGGCTCTTCTGGAGGAGGCACTGAGAGAGGGACCTCATTGGTTGGGTTTTCCCCATTTTGGTCTCGTCCTTGAAGGTGGGGGAATGGAAGTTCTCTTCTTTGGCTGAGGAGGAGTATTTCCAAGCCTTGAGCAGGCTCTTGCCTCTCAAGATTCCTCCTGTGTTCCATGTGGTGAGAAATACAAGCTGTTTGGAAATGGACTGTGTCTAATAACAGGGGAATGTTCCCAAATTGCATTGTGCTTTCTCTGATGACTGATTGCTGTGGAAGATGAACACAGCAGAAATTCTGGACCTGCTGGCATATGAGTGCCACGGTTGTGTTTATGTGGATGCTTTGGCAAATACCCTTCAGAGCTTGCCTTTTAAGAGCTGGACTGTGACTCATCCCCTAAAGATGATGAACCTAATCTAGATCAGCCTAGAGCCCCAAAATACCTAGAACTAGTCTTGCCCCTGTAGTGGGGGCAAAGCTAGGTCCATCCTGGGCATGGCATCAGGGTGCACTCAATTGCGCAAGGAAAAAAAAGAGCATGGCAATGCAAAAGCGTTTCCTCTTTCCCCTCTAATCTACACACTGTTGCTAATTTTGCTTCCCCCCGGGAAGAAACTGTGGATTTACTTCCAGCTGCTTTCATGAAGTCACTCTTCACATGTGGGACTGGGGGTGATGGTAATGGTTACAGGAATAGCAGGTGCTGCTAATGGTTCCCTTGCAAACCTTCGTGTTTAGGGCAGACTTTCCCAGCCAGCCCTGCCAGCTCTCCCCCCATGGACAGTAGCCATTAGTGCTGCAAGGGAGAAACATGATGCATGAAGGTGGGAAAGATGATCCTTCCGCTTCCAGGCTGAAATGATGTAATGTGAGTGTGTGCAGTAGGTGGAGGGGGGGTTTTGCTGCTTTTAATTTATAATGAGCTTTTGGTTGGTGGCTCATCTGTGGGGTGGACTGACTAGTAATCATCCCTAAAATGTCACTGGCTGTGATTCTTGATGAGTTCATATGATTCTCAATGCTGACCTGCCATGGCCACAAATCTTAATCTTGTCTAAGAGGGAGAAAAGGTTTCCCAGCTTCTTCTTAGTGCTGTTTCTGTTTCCATGTGGGTCTGATGCTGTAGCAGACCCAAAAGCTCGTGTAAAAAACCAGAAATCCTGGCAGGTGGAGGTGGCATGGAGTGAGTGTCTTTGACATCAGTCATGATGTGAGCCTCCCTCCCCTAAATCCCTGCCAAAGGCCATCACCCTGAGGACTGTCCCCATTCTGCGTCACAGCCCCGGGCAGGATTTGTCCCTGACTATTCCTGCCCTGCTTCACGTTGGCCAGCCTCCTCAGGCATGCTAGCATGGGTCTGTAATTTTTGGGAGGAAGTGGAGCAGAAAATCTCTAAGCCTCTGTTTTTCTCTTAGTGGGGGGTTGCTGGTGTGGTGCTTATGGCTCTCCAGAAATCCGTCTCTTCAGCCAGTTCCTGCAAGATTGCAAAATCCTTGTGTGGGACATGTCCCCCCTTGGATTGCCAGAGTATTTTGGTGATGGTCTGTGATTTCTGGCTCAAGTCATGCTTTATCTCTCGAGCATGCAAATGCCACAAGACATACTTTTCCTTT
Source organism: Hylia prasina (assembly GCA_013397195.1). Classification (NCBI taxonomy): domain Eukaryota; kingdom Metazoa; phylum Chordata; class Aves; order Passeriformes; family Sylviidae; genus Hylia; species Hylia prasina. The sequence continues at coordinate 693,012 of VYXD01002846.1, forward strand.
GATCTCCTTTAGTGCAAAAAGCCCTTGAAACACGGATGTAACTTTTGCTGATGCCAACTGTGCATTATGCACTGTAGGATGCCCCCAGCAGAAGCTGCTTACTCTTGAAAGGCAGCAGACCCTTAGGGGGGTGTTTGGGCTCAGGTCCATCCACACATCTCTAGTAAAAGTGCACCTTCAGGTTAAACTACTGATTTTGGTAATTTGCTGATTTTTAGAGCTTTCTGTCAGGCACAACATGTGAGAGTAGGGACCTGGATTGGGGATGATGGGTGAACTGAGGATATGGTGCTATTATGGCCACCCCTAAATTAGCTGCTTGGGTGTGAATTAGAGCCCCATGCCTGCTGCTTCCTTGCTTCTGGGTATTTGTGGCTGCCTTGCGCAAAAGCTGGTGGCTTCCTTAGGCCTGGGGGGTGAGAAGCATTTGCACACCCTCCCTGTGACAGTGGAAGGATGAAGAGCTGCCTTTCTGGGCTGTGACCACTCTGGTAGGACTCGTTTGTCTCCTCTTGAGCTTGTTTAACCCCTGTCAACTCTTTGTGCTGGGATGAGGTCACCTATTTGCTGCTCCAGTTTGGACCTCTCTGTGACCCTCCCACCCGCACCCCGATGGCCCCACGCTAAAGGACAGGACACTGCTGTAGGTGTCTTTGGTAGGTGACCCTCTTGGCTGCCTTGCACCAGGCCAGGGAACACTTGAAGTGTTCCTTCAAGATCCTTCAGCATCCCCAGGACAAGCTGGAATGGTGGAAAAGTCCTGCACCAAGTGGCTGGGGCTTTTCCTGGTGCTCCCAGCTGCGGTGGCAGTGACCGTGGGTGGTTGCCAGACTCTGCTGCACGGACAGCTTGTTCAGAGATGTGGGTGGTCATCTCTGGCCAGCAAGGGAACTGCCAGCTTGGGACGTGCCTCAGCATCAAACCTTGCCATAGCTGATCCCTGCTTAGCATTCTACTGGTCAGAGGTCAGCTCTGACCATGGCATTGCCTACTGTCCTGGGATGGAGACGGAATGGAAAGTGCAGCAGAACTGCTCAGTCTCTGTAACAGCTCAGCCAAGGGCAGGTGATGTCACTCCAAAAGAGGGCCCCAAGGCAGGAGGACACAGTTCATGGTCTGGAGGGAAACCTGGACCATGTCCCGTCCCCTCCAATCTGCTGCAGGTGTTGTCAGGAGGCTTCAGTTATTTATGGATCTTCTCTGTGTCGGTCACCAGAATAACAGGAAGGCTTCTGCCCCACCAGAGGTTTCAGTAGGTGGGCAAGTACCATCTCTCCCTTTGGTGCAGGAGCTGGGCCCGGTGCTTAGAGCAGGAAGAGACTTGAGGAGGTGTTAAATAGCTGCTGGATGTGTCACTGCAGCAGTTGATCCAGGGCAGTGAGTCACAGCCAGCCTGCCAGCACCCCAGCATGGAGGATGGCAGCACAGGGCCAGCCCTCCCCTCCCCACTTGTGCTTACTCATGTGTTGGGTTGGGGGTTTTTTTATTGGTGTGTCTGCACACAGCTGGGATGAGCATCCCCCTGGCATTGGGTGGGAGAGGAGCCAGAGGGTCAGGTTCAAAGTGGAAATGAAAGGACCGAGAGTACCCCAGCATTTTCCTGGAATGCGTCCAAAGGGATTCAAAGCTGCTGGTCCCTATGGACACCTTGGTGCTTCATGGATGGCAGGCTCATCACAGCCTGCTCTCAAGTACTAATGCAGTTTATTATTATATTTATAGTTTATTAACTATGAGTGTTTATGACCCTACCCTCAGCCCAAACCCTGACACAAAAGGCTAGTCTCCTGGATTGCTTTCACTTTTAATTAGGCTTTCCTGAAAGCCTTCCCTGTGGTGCTGCTCTCCTGCCACCTGGCCCTATAAACCAGCTTCCTGCCAGGGGTTGGACATAGTGAGGGAGGTCAGTGAACATGCAAAAATGGGTGAAACCTTAGTGCTGGCAGGTTGCCCATCTCAAAAGCTTTTTGCTGGTCCCAGCTGGTCCTTTTTGGGAGCTGTGGTAGAGATGTTCGGGGTGCTTTGGTATTTGGGTTGTAGCAGGCCTTGCTGTTTGGTACAAAATGACTGGGTTTTTTCTGAAACGGATTTTGGGTTTTTTTAAATTATTATTCTTGTGTCTGGCAGAATATAGTAGAAAGACTCTTGCAAAGTGCTTGCAGTTCTTGGCTGGAAGGTGCTGTCTTCAGCTTCTGAGAGACCCCATAGGGGACACGGCAGGTGGCCCTACAAATCAGGAGTGGTCCTCACTTCTGTGAGGAGGGTGACTGGCCAATTTTCTATTATTTCAGGTCCATGGGAGGTCACCAAGCCCTTGTGTGTCCCAGCAGCCATCAGGATGGCACTTTGCAGGAGCAAGATGTGCATCCTCCTGCACGTGCAGAAATACCCCTTCATCTCCACTTCCTTCAGCCTGAGTTTCAGGGAGGCTGTGAGACAGCAGTGCCAGGAATCAAAATAAAGCTGCAAGATCTGAGATTTTTAATTTTTAAAAAAATTTTTTTTTAGTGTCAGCATTTGAAATTCTGACTTTCAGCTAGGAAATCTGTTGAAGTCATGGTATGAATCATCCCTACCCTCAATTTTAGGACCCATCACATGGGGAAAGGGAACAGAAAATTAGTCATTTTGATAATCTGCTTCCAATAAAAATTATTTAGTTGTGGGGAGGGGTAAGAATAAAATGAGCAGCCTTTGGGTGCAGCCATCATGTGTCCTGGCACCCACAGTCACCTGCTGGCTTCCCTGGTGCTATTTTGGGGCAGGGTCTGGCAGCTGCCTGCACTTCTGGTTCATGATCAAAGCAACCTGCTGGGGCAAATACAAATAGTGGCAGCTGGAAACCTGCCTTCTGCTGAGAAGCTGCTCTTCCCCAAGAAAAGTAATTCTTGCCCAAAAAAAAGCCCATTATTTCTCCTACCTGGTGGTGTAACAAAGGCACCCACTATTAATGCAGGGAGCTGGCAGAGAAACTCATTAAGAGGGGGGTCTATTTGCAAATGGAGCAATGAGACTCACCCCCAGCTATTGTGATTTTGAGTAATAGTAAAGAACTGAGTGGGTTACAGCAAAGGTGATGTTTGGGGTAAGGTGAATGTTTCTACGTTTATTGCCTGATGGGGTTTTATGGTGTTTTGTTTGTGTTTAACTAGGGTGATGTTGTCGTGGTGGAGTATTGGGGATGAGATGCTGAGTGCAGACTGTGATGTCCCTCCCAAACAGGAACTGAGGGGTTTGGGGAGCATTGCAGGTCCCCTCAGATAAGAATGAGCCTTCATCCTGTCAGTGCCCTCATGAGGCCAGGGATTATGGGGAAGAGGCGCACCCAGGCTGGTTTTGAGTGGGAGCTGATCCTCCCCAGAAGGCAGGGGGAGGACAGGCAGAGAGGGGAGCAGCCCCCAGCCCTCTCCAAGGGGAGAGATAACATCCTGTATCTGGCAGCAAGCTGGAGACGACTCCCAAAAGCCCCAGAGGTTACAGCAAGAATCTAAAGAAGCAATACAATCTGTTGGATTTTGGGGTGCTGAAGAATGTGGCGGGGATTCTGCCCTGGCTGCTTTTTGGGGGGTTTCTCTTACACGAGGAGCAAAGCTGGCTGTCTCTCCCAGCCTTCTGGCAGCGGTGTGCCGCATGCTGGGCTGCTGGTAAATGATTGCCTGGAATGCCGGCCAAGGCGGAGCCAGAGATTGGTGCCTGGTTTGAACCCAGACAGGTGCCTGTGACCCGTGTGCCAGCAGCCATCCTGCTCCCACTGTGCTCAGCAGCCACTGGATTTTGCCAGCAAGGTGAGACTGTTTGGTGTGACTCAACAAGCTGAGTTATTTTTCTTGTTGATTCTTAAGCTTCTGGTCCCCTTACTGGGTCGTGGCACAAGAAGCTGGATTTGAGACTAGCTTGGTCCCTGGCCATGGAAGAGGGGAGGATAGGGTTCTCTGTGGGACGTGTTGCATTCCAGTTTTGGTGTTAGGGTGCTGCTGAGGGGGAGGTTGGGGGCTGGTGAACAGCAATGGTTTCAGGGTGAGTTGGGTGGTGCCACAGTGGCACCTGGACTTTGCTCCATGCAGCCTTGAATACACAGGATTGAGGAGTGGTGCCAAAACGCAGTTTTGAATTTATATCTTGCAAATTTTAGTGGCTTGGGGCTTACCGGGAGGTGGTTTGAACCCAAGGTGTCCTTCAACCCCCCCAGTTTTCCCCGGTTGCTCAGCCAAGGCAAACATGAGCTCAGCGTTGAGGTATTTGTGACGGCTGCTCTGTGCCCGTGTTTTGGAGGTGGGCAGGGAGGTGGCACCGACAGGACCCGGCACCTGCGCAGAACGTTCTCACCAAGCCGTGTCTTCCCTGGTTTCTCCTTGCCTTTCTCACACCGTGACTAAAATTCCTCATCACCAGAGACAGGACTCTTCAAGCCCTCCCTTTGATTACTCAAGTAGGCAACAAAAAATAATGAAGAAGTGGAGTTTAACCTAAGGTCAAGCTTTCTCACAGCCTGGCTGCAAACTTGGGATAGCTCGAGGTGGGGGGAGAGGCTGCAACCGGGCAGGTGAGGCTGGGAAAGCAGTTTGTGACCCCCTGGATGGAGGCCCTGAAAATTTCATGTATGTTACTCCATCCAGGGCTTTCAGACAAGACTGATACTGTCAAAACCAGTGTTACAGCAGGGAAAATAGATACATCTTTGCACAGTGTTTGAAAACAATGTAAGCTCAAATATTTGAGTTCTCTGTAGCTTGTGCTTAATTTTGTTTTAATTTATGACAGTTGCAGTTGTTGAGCTGCTGGAAGAGACAGGAGTTGGGTGTGCCCAGGCTAACAGGTGTTGTTTCAAGTTAGTAGTACCCACTGGATGGGAGCTGAGCTGGGCCCCGGTGTCTGGGGCCTGGACTTTGGGTGGGTGATCAACCTGGGCTGGTCATGGGTGTTCATGCCTGGCTACCCCTCCCAAACCCTACCTTTGGTCATGCTTTTGTCCAGAAAGAGGCTTTATTTTAATTTCTTAATCCCTGTCTGATAAATGGAGTTGGATATAAATATGAAAATATTAAAATGTGCATTATCCACACCTTCTCTTTATATCATTGCAAAAGCAGGCAGCCAGCAGTTCATCTACCTTTTCCAATGTCGCTTAGAAAATCCCTCAGTGCCACTCTGTCAAATTTTCAGACCAATTGCAATGAAAGTCCAGAAAACCCATTAAAAGTCTGTACTCGTGGCAGAAATAACCTGGACATCTTTTGGGCACCACTAAGGCACACTCATCATTTTCCACTATGGGAAGATTTGGACCCCACTGTCCAGACACGAGGAAAAATAATTATTTTCTTTGCAGATGAATATCAGTGTTTAATAACTTCAGTAAAAATGCAATCTGTGCACAGAGTGGCAACAAACAACTTCTTGATCTAGGATTAACCCCATGGGATGATGATTTAATGACACTGCTTTTAAAGTGTCTTGTATTCCTTGTTAGTGGCTGGAATGGAAACCTGGTTTCTTTTCTCCCCACAGGCAGCCTGTCCTGCAATGACCCAGAGCACCTGAGGCCCGGCAGCCGTGGGAATGGAGCTGAAAGTCTGGGTGGATGGGATCCAGAGGGTCGTGTGTGGAGTCTCGGAGCAAACCACCTGCCAAGAAGTGGTCATCGCCCTGGCACGGGCCATTGGTGAGCCATCTCCATCTGCTGGGGGGATGCCCCACCTGCAGGTTCTTCCTGGGAAAAGGAGTCCTTGGGCGGGTGGAGGTCTTGCTTCGAGGTGGTGGGGATGCCACCAGCGCTGCCTGTGGGGCAGCAGCCTCAGCACACCCCTCTGGTCTCTGCTTTCCCAGTCTGATGCGCTCCCCTCCTGCCGGCAGGTCAGACGGGCCGCTACGTGCTGGTGCAGAAGCTGCGGGAGAAGGAGCGGCAGCTGCTGCCGCTGGAGTGTCCCCTGGAGTCGCTGGCCAAGTGTGGGCAGTATGCCAACGACGTGCAGTTCATCCTGCGGCGGACAGGCCCCAGCATGGCCGAGCGGCCCTCCTCGGAGGGCGCTCCCCAGGCTCCCGAGAGGACGTTCATCCGGGCCAGCTTGCCCATCAAGCCCAGGCTCACCGGCATAGATGGGCCCCGTTCCAGGGAGCCAAAAAAATCCATGACCTTCAACCTGGGTCCTACAGGCTCCAGCGACCTGTTCACCGTGGGCCGATGGAGACACCAGACACGGGATGGGCTAGACATGGAGGGTGGTGGTGTTGTCCAGCCCTCCAAGGAGGAGCTTTTTAGGAGGGTGCTGCAGCAGCAGGAGCAACTGCATTCCTTGGAGGCCCATGGGGACACCCTAGAAATGGACCTACGGCTCTGGGAGCGCAGCCGGCTTGCCGGCCAGGAGAATGAGATCCTATATCTGGAGCAACTGGTGCGGAGGAATGAGACGGAGCTGGGTGAGGAGGAGTTTTGGCAGAGCGAGCTCCGGCTGGAAAAGGAGTGCGAGCGGGAGCGGCAGGAGCGGGTTAGGAGCCTGCGGGCCAGCCTGGAGGAGTACACCCAGAGGATCTATGAGCTGAGTGTCCGGACTGAAGCCTTGCAGGAGGAGATCCAATGGGAGATGGCTGAGAGGGCCAAGAGGGGAAAGGAGATCTCTATGCCCAGCCCCATAGAGCTGGAGGACATGGCCACCAAAATGAAAAGGGACCTGGAGGCCAAGGTCAAGCAAGGCACCCAGCTGGAGAGCAACCTGGCCAGCGTGGAGAAGGCCCTGGAGGAAGCTGAAAAGAACCTGCAGGTAGATAGGACTGGGTTGAGACACCTCATGGGGTGTTACGTCCATCTGGAGGGGGTGGGACCAGCTTTCCAGACACATTAGACCAGTGGGTTGAGTGGACTTACTCCACCTGCCCAGTGAACTTGGGGCTGGGTGCATACCTCTCAGCAGCAGTGATCACTGACACAGGGACACCACCACTCTTGCCCCACTGACACAGGGTCCCACACCCATTGCTCTCCATGCAAGCTACATCTGGGCTAAGGCTCCCTCTGACTGGTGCACCAGGAGAACAGCATAGACATCCTGCTTCAGCACAGACAATGGTGCTGGAGCAAGTGGTCCATGTGTGGGGTTGGTAGCACTGGGACAAGGTTGAAGTCTTGGATAAAGGAGTCACAAAGGGGATAGCCAGGTCCCGATGGTGCCTGTGCACAGTCTTTTAACTGTGCAGGACTCAGGCTCATACTGGGGGGCTGTGCAATGTGGAGATGGCAGCTCTGGAGGTGAGCTGTGATGCCCCCCAGCTCTCCTGTTGCAGCCTCCCAGCATCGGGTTCAAGGGGCTGTGTGATTTCCACCCACCGCGTCCCCTTCGGTGGAGCAAAACGAGGACGCTTTTATCCAGCCAGGCCTCCCCCAGGCTGTCCATGCTTTCCGCAACTTTCTTTGAGCATCTCATTTACATTTGGCATCTCCCAGCACGGCGGCGGCCGCCGTTTGGTGGCTGCTCGCACCCTCTTGTGGAGATGCAGCAAAGCAGGGCTGTTCCCAAACCAGCGCCTTCCTCGTCCCGTCGCCTGGGCACCTCCCTTCCCGCAGGCCCTCAGAGAGGGGCGGCTGAGCCACAGTAGCCCTGAGGTCCCCTCTGCTGGCACCGGCAGGGTGAGCCCCAGCGAGGGAGCAGCCCCAGGGACGATTGCCAGCTGGCTTGGGGGGAACGTGCGGCTCACCGTGTCCCCCCCTCGGTGTGTGTTTTGCAGGCCCAGACCCAAGAGCTGGAGGAGTTAAATAAGGAGCTGAGGCAGTGTAATTTGCAGCAGTTTATTCAGCAGACGGGGGCCACGGTGACCGTCCTGCAGGCCAGGTCCGAGGAGGACGCCCAGCCGGAGCCGAGCCCGTGTGAGCTGCCAGCCTACCGGAGAAACGGAGGTCAGCACGCTGCCGCTGGCTCGGCCGCGGGGGCTGCTCCGCGGGACCCCCGCCCGCTCCCTGCCTCCTCCTCCGAGGGGTCAGCCCCAAAGCTGGCCAGTTCTCCCCCGGGCACTGAGGTTAGGCAGGTGGGGGTTTGTGTCCTGCCACTGCTCACCGCTCCAGGGGGTTTCAGAGATTTGTCAGCCCTGGGGCTCCTTCCTCCTCCCCATTGGAGCCTGGGGACTGCTTGTAGACATGCACAGGAGTCAGATCCCGCATTGCTGCTTTTGGGGCCAAAGTGGCTGCAGGGAGCTTTGCTTCGCAGCCTTGCTCATGTCACCACAGCAGCTGCAGCAAAAGGCAGGTGGCTGAAGGCCAGCATCAGTCCCCAGGGGCTGTGGGCTGGTGGGGACATTCTGTGGCCGTGAATGACCTCTCTGTGTTTGGCGAGGGAAGGGTGGTGCCCAGGGCCTTGCCTGCATCCTCACAGGTGTGAGAGGAGGCAGCGGGGGGTTCTCATGGAAAGGGACCCGGTCATTTCTCCTCCGGAGCACCCGGAGCGGGTGACGTGACTGCCCTGGGGCACTGCAGTGGCTGTGCCCAGCAAGCATGGGAGGCTCGAGCCCTGCCTGAGCCAGATGTTTTCCCCATCCTGTAGGTTTTTCTCCCACCGTTGGTACCGACTCACCTCCCCAGGTCAGCACCAAGCAGCTCCTCGGCCATCCCAGGACCCTGCCGGAGCCCCTGGTGTCCAGCCTGAACCCCGAGGGTGCGTAAGTCCCAGTGGAGCCCTGGCAGCATGAGCCAGTCTGCAGAGGATGGGTGGGAAGAGGGGAGAGGCTTTTGCTGCCCAAAATGGGCTGCAGAGAGCAAGCGTGTGCTGGTGGTGGGAGGCCAGAGCTATTTATAGATGCCATTAGGAAGCGCAAAGCTCACACTCCGGCAGTCTGCTCTGCTGCCAGGGGCTCACACACTGGCAGCCTGGCTCTCTGCCCTGCCAGGAGCTGTGGAGGATGGTTCTCATCTCCTCTCCTGCCATTCTGTATCCCCCAGAGTTAAGACCTTGCTCAGTTAGGATGGGGAGAACTTGTCTCCTGTCTTTTACACGAGCTACTTTTGCTCCATCTTAGTGACAAGTCAATCCAAAAACCCTTTTTACCTCCTGTGACTCTTTTGTCACCTTGCACCTGTTTTTTGGGTGCAGCAAATGAGAGCTGTGGTAGGGACACCTACCTGCTGTGGTGATGTTGCCTCCACCCTGGCATCCTACTCCCACCCATGCCACCTTTGCCTCAGCAAAATCCTACTGCCATCCTCCTCACAGCCCAATATATCCACCCCCATCCTTTAGGACAGTGCAGCAACCGCATTTCTATCTCCTGGTCCAGGCTTTGTGCTCACATACATTCTGTTTTCTGCTCCCCTTTTTGCAACCCACCACGGTGGGATTGCTCAGGTGGTTTTTTCTCTTGTCTTGCAGTTGTATCAACCAGGCAGAGCATCTGGAGGTAGAAGGGCTCAGGCAGTGGAGGACCAATTGTATTGTATCAATTGATTGAAGATCAATCTTCAAAGTGTAACTGTATAAATAAACCATATTATATATATATATATATTTTATAACTTTTTTTACTGCTTTATATTGTGAATGGATGTGGATGGCCAGACAGAATATTTTTACAGACTGTAAAGTAAAACTAGAGACTGATGACACAAAGCAACTCTTCCCCTGAGGACAAAAGCGACTCCCTTCTATTTTTTTTTAAAGCAGTTTCTATATTGAAAAGCAAACAGCAGTGCACCCATTCTGCATAGTCTCCTCAAGAGACCCATCGTGCATTTGGAAAAGTCCTTGTTCCTTTGACTAGGGGAGTGAAGCTGCAGTGGAGACCTGCGTGGAGGCTCACCTGGATGGAGGAAGTTAACAGATTTTACAGCAACTCGTCACAGCAAGTGAGGCCATGACAAGCAGCCTCTTCACTGGCGGCAGGGGAGGCCCAAAAGTAGCTTTTATACAATTTTCTGGCCGCTCTTTTTTATGTATAAGAAACCTGTAGGAGAAATGCACTTTCCGTGGTGCCACGGACCATGCTTCAAGGAAGCACACAGCAGGAGCTTGTTTTGCTTGAATTCATTTATTCTTTCAACTTCTTTTTAAAGTAAAAAATTGCAGAATGAGCCCTTCCCCGGTGGTGGTGTGAGTGGGGAACAGGACCAAAATGTTCCTGATGACATTTCCCTGATTTTTTTTTTTTTTTAACTTGATGGCCAGTAATTACCATTTTGTTCATCTGTCCCTGTGGGTCGCCTTCTATTTTAATTGCAAAACCAAAGCGGTCTGGGGAAGGGGATGAGTTTGTATGGGAGATCCCCCAGCCTGTTTTCAATGCGTCGTATGCGAAAAACGTGGCTGGAGCACAGCGTTCACCATAAAACCCCACTTCCTCCGTGTGAATGTAAACCCTGTGCGCCGCAGATCCAATTTTCAATAAATCTTTGGGAAAGGTTTTGAGCAAAGCGAGTGTGAGTGTGCTGTTGTGGCCAGGGTGAGCCGTGCCTGCCGGCGCCTGCTTCGGTGCCTGCCGGATGCGTCCAAGCGCTTTGCGCACCCCGCAGCTGCCTCCTCCATTTCCAAGCCATCTCTTTCTATTTGCTGAATTAAAGCTGTGAGTATTTTATAACTGACTGAATCTTACGCACACGGTGCTCTTTCCTTTTTTTTTTAAATCATGGAGTGCTTTACAACCAGGGATGCAGCTTGTCTCCGGTGAGATGTGGCCATCTCTGGGATGAAACATGGCAACATTTTAATAATGCACAGCAGCAGCTCGGAGCATTTTAGGACAGGAGGCAAAGGGGGTGGCGCTCGGCTGCAGACAGGAGCAGGTAAGGGGAAATTTCCCATTTTCTTCCATGCCCCTTTGTCTGCACCTGGATAACAGCAGCGAGGAATGTCAGCTCTTGCTGTCCATCACCATCTCCCCTGAGCTTCTGCTGGGCTCTGGTCCCTGGGGACATTTTCCCCTCTCAAAGCTGGTTTTCAAGGTGCCACCACAGCCCAGCAGGCTGATCAAGTAATATTAAAGTTTGCTTTGTTGAGAGATCCACTGGTTCTGCCGTGTCTTACCTTAAGACTGGAGAGCTGCCACCGTGGGGAGATCCAGTTTCAAAGTTGCCTTTTTTGCTTTGGGGTTTTTTTGAGGTGGGTTGTTTTTCAAGCTCCTCCTCAGCCTCTTCCTTAAATCATGTATGTCAAGGAAAATTAGTTAAAAATGTATTTGTTCCACGCACCTGCATTTAGTTTCTTGCTTTTTTTGGGCTTTGTGAGCTTTTGTTTTTTTTTTGGACTCCTGTTTTTAATGATTCTGCCTTGCTAAGAAGTGGGTGATGGACATTGTAAACAGCATTTCAATGCTGCTTGAGGGGGCGGGGGAGAAACTCGCTTGCCTTGGACATAGCCGGATTTCAGTGTGTTATGGGACATCCTCTATTTATCCCAGAAAATTGACCTCTGCAGGTTTAAAACGGGATCTTTCATTTTGGGGGCTGTATTTGCAGCCCTGCCTTCAGCAAAATAAACAGAAATAAAAAGAAAAGGGTCATCACTTACGGTACTTCCAAATGTGGGCAGAAAATGAATTTGAATGTCTATGGGGGATTTTTTTTCCCCTCTGTTATGATTATATATGATTTATTGGTTTTGCAGGTTCAGACATAATTCAGTCATAATCATAACAGGCCAAACCAGCACCAGTCTTTCCTGGAGGGAGATGTGGGAGGGTGTGGAAAATAAGGATTTAAAATATATGTATCACAGCAGATTTGCCCCTTCAGCTGATGCCCCTTGCCTGGCTTGTGGGATTTGGAACTGTTGCATGGGTGGGAGACACAGTAACTCGACTGTGTCCCCCACGGAGCACTGATAACCAGGCATGGGGTTAGCCAGAGTGCTGTGACCAGGGGCTAACCATTTTCAGCTCAAGGCTGTGGCTCTTGGCAGATTTTCTTCATTTTGTGTCCTACAAACCATCACCCAGCTGCTGCCTAGGCCAGCAGTGTTTCGCAAGGTAATAAATCACTTTGATTAACACCTCTGTCCCTACTGTGGGGCACGTAGGGGGGAGAGGTGGTAATCAAACTCATGTGTTACCTCAGGAGCTCCCCAGCCAAGGGTGACCTATATTCCTGCGGGCTCAGGGGGCCTGTGCTGGCCCGGCAAGCGTGTGGGTCCCCGCCTGTTATTTAATGCAGCGAGGCTCCATACCCGCTCCCCCGCCTTCCCGCTTTTATCTGCTCTAAAGTCTGTGTCAATAATACATTTCTGCCATTGAATATTTTATTGATGGTTTGACTTTTTTTTGCTGCGCGCAATTCCCATTTCAAGGCTGCGTGATTGTTCCTAATTAAAATTTCATGCCCTGGGACAAGCCTTCTTGCTACAGTGGAGATGATGCTGTCCTTTTCTAGGCCACTACAGAGTAGTAGGAAGAAATTACCATTACCCATTGTTATGAGATTAAAACAAAGCAAATAAATTACTGGGTTTTCCCTTAAAAAACAAACCAAAACCCCTGTGTATGGAGCTTCCTGGAGAGGAAACTGGCTCGTGGGCAAGGCAGGGATCCAAGCGTGCAGGGTGGCTCGAGGATGCTGTGCCTGGCTGCGCAGGGACTCGTGTCCCCATGTCCCTCAGGCGCTGTGGGCAGCTCCTTCCTCCCTTGGAGTGGGTGAGAATGGACTTCAGAGCTTCTCTCTTCTCAGATGCTTCTCCTGGCTAACTCCAGTGCCATCCAAAAGTCACAAAGCAAAGGATATACCTGTTTTTCACTAGTGAGCAGCCCCGCTTTCTTGTTGGTTTTTTGTTTGGGTTTTTTTTTTTTTTTAATAAATCTGCAGGTTCTGTCAGCACAAGCCACCATTCAGAAGAGTATTTCAGCCACTTCCAGCCTCCCTGGCGCACTTTTCCTGGCTGCACTACCTGACTTTTTTTTTTTAGGTTTTTGGTTTTTTGTTGGGTTTTTTTTTAATATTGTGTAAGGAAAATGGCCTTCAGCTCCTCACCCCTCTATCCTGGACTGTCAGTTCTTCACCATCCTCATCAGATGGTGTTCTAGGTACCAATGCTGCCCCAGGCCAGTGAAATTTCTTCAGGGCAACACTGCTGCAGACACTTGAACCATCCCCAAGTTACAGTTACGTATTTATATGAGTTTCTGGGTGTTTGGGTTTGGAATTTTTTTTCCCTCTCAATTTCACCTAGAGTGCTAGAAGCATTTGTGCTGCCTCCCAGCCCCTGGATTTGGCAAGCAGCTTTTAAAGCACACACTTCAGCACCAGTTACATAAGGAAAGGTGTGAATGTCTGGAGGAGAAAATGCCTGTTGGTTTTGCTCCCCAAGTGGTGTACAGATGCTCTGCTGCTTGCTCCTGGCTGCACAGCTTCTACCAGCGTAGCTCACTGCAGATGAAGAACAGCTCTTTGAACCGGCGTGTGTGTCCACGCAGGAAGCATTGTCTGCTCTCCTATGATGATTTTTCTTTCTCCATCTCAGATGGAACTGACTGCATTCTACCTTGCCCTGAAAAAAAAAAAAACAACCATAAAGCACTAGAGGAGTCTGGGAAATTTTCTTGTTTATGGATGAGCAAGTTTCTCTCCCAATGGAACCTCTTGCCAGCAGAAATTTTTTTTTTCTTTTTTTTTTTTTTTCCGGATGTATTATATAAGTCCCTGCTTGCATTTAACTAACTGACTTCCTCTTAAACAATTCATGTACTCCTTTTACTCCTCATAGGGCAGCTTGCTCCTTTGGTGAGGCTCACCTGACACTGGGACACATTATGGACAGGACACAACAGGCACTTCTTGTGGTGTGTGAAGGGTAAGGCCTGTTCCCTTCCCTCCATGAAGAGCTGAAATGAGAACAAAACCTTTGAGGAGCACAAAGAGTCCCTTCAGCTCAACAGGCCTGAAATTCAGCATCTTCCCCTCCTGTAAGACACTCCCCTGCCTCTCACCAAAAATCTCAGTTCTGAGTGAAAGCACACGACTACTCTTCTAACCAAGCTAAGTACCATCTTACAAATCTGTTGATTAGCTACTGAAAAACATGAAATCAAGGGACACTGCAGCCCTGGTGTATTTTCTCATCACTCAGGAGCACCCTGGGGCTAGGCCAGGACAGAAGGGCTGATGCTGGGCTTTCTGCTCGAGGGACAACCATGTTGCACCCTTCTGCTCTCCTTTTTAAGCCACCTTCACTGGCCACAGAGGCAAAGTAAGAGATAGGAAGAACCAGGCATGCAGTGCAATCAGACACATCACTGAGAAGGCACAGATTTCCTCTTCACCTGGTCTGATGCCCTGGATTACAGTAATCAGCACTCAAACACTGGTTATGCACATTTATTGAAGACTTCAGGTGACAGCGCAGCAGGTTAGTTTTGAATCATGCCACAAGAATGCTAAAAACAGGGATTGAGCTGTGCGCTCTCCTCACTTACTGGAGGCACACACAAAAAAGGCAAAACCAAACAAACTTCACTTCAACCCCTTCCTTTTGCTTACTGGAGCTGAACAGGATGGTTCCATTGGTAGCAGGAAGTCGGAAGCATTCACATCATAGTGCTGCTCATGGGAACTGGGACAGGTCTTGGCGGACGACCTGCAGAGCTGCTTCTGCCAGCGGCATCTCCCGGGGTTAAGTCATCAGCCAGCACACTCCCAAACGCAGGGCTGTTTATTCAAAGAGAAACAAAGCACCTTCATTTTCAGACACAGGTTTGTTACATGCACAGCCACCTCCAAAATGGGGTGGCAAGGGACTGTGGCCTTCACTTTCAGCTCTCAGACACACTTTTACACGGGTGGATTTTGCACCAGATTTCCCTCTGTCCCTCTCTCTGTGTGGCTACACTGTGCTCCTGCCTGCTCAGGACCAGCAGTGGGAAGATGCTGTAGGTGCAGCTAGGGAAGAAAAAGATACGGGGCTGAGACAGCTGTGAATTTGTCTGAGCCCCACCCCACCCCACCTCCCCCCCCCCAAAAGAGGCCCATTCAGCTTCTGAACAAATATGAAAGCATCTTGGGTAAATTCAGTTGGTTTTCCCATCTCCCCAGGATGTTTGAACACTACGGAAACACAGAGCACAGAGAGAGCTGAGTCTTCTTGTGAAGAGCAGATGTTCCTCTGGGACCCAAAGACAGAAATGACAATAGCATGAAGGAGAGATAGGGACAGGCAAAACTTCTCAGAGAGACACTTTACCAACAGAGGACCTTGCTCTGCCTTCTGTGCAATTAACTACTTACTGACCATAGCACTGCCAATTCCTTCAGTTCAAGCCTTTCCAACAGCCCAGGGCTACATGAGAGCAGCCCCAGATGTAGGAGGAATACCTGAGCCCTTTTAGGGAACTTCAGCAGCTGTGGTGAATCCTGTCCGGTTATTAGATACATCAGCTGACAATGAAGCTGTGTTACTCTTCAGAAAATATGTTTTTTAACTACCCAGCTTCTTCATCAGCCAAAAAATTGCAAGAGATAACTTTGTAGGAGAAGCCATCTGTTCCGTCACTTCCTCAGTTTTTAGTGACAGCCACCCTGGGTGGCTGGAATAGTCCCTGCCTGGCTCTCCTTCCTGTTCCTTGGGGCCATGAAGTCAGTCCCCTGCGTGACATCACAGCACGTCAGGCAAGGGAGCTCTGCAATTGCCCAGCCGGGGCAGGGCACCACCAGAGCCCTGGCACAAGAGGAAGAAAACAGTGAGCAAAGGTAAGGGGTGGGATGGAAAAAAAAACCAAACCAGCAACAAAAAAGGAAAGTGAGGCTCGTTTCTGCTTTTCCTTTAACAGACTAGAGAGTCTCTCTTTAAATGTGACTCATCCAGGGCAATACTAGGCAGAGTTTCTTCTATTAACACACCCTTGGCAATAGCAGTTCAGTTAGTCACTGACCAGGTATCAAGACGTCACCGGCCGGGACCATGCGTCTCTAACTTGGTACGGAGTCCGCTACACTTCTTTACTTTGGAGGAGAGCAAGAGAACAGAGAGGGGAGCACGCCATCCCTCCTGAACAACTTCACCACCGACTATTCGCACCCACATGCCAAGATGGCCCGTTCCCTCCATCTCCGCTCCCGTCGGACACACCGAGCACCGCTGCAGGAAGTGTTCAATGTTTTCGCGCTCCCCTGTGCAAGTGCGGCCGATCCTGGGGCACTCCTGGCAGCGCATCGGGGGTCCGCAGAGCCGAGGATGGGGGGAACCGCTGGAGGCAGGACAGTGGCGACGCATGGGGGAGCCGACTCCTTGGCACGCCGGAGTCCCTCACCTGGCTGGCCGAGAGGGAAGGAGGGCGTCGAGGCTTCGAGGAGCGGGTCCGGGCAGGCGAGGCGGCCGCACAGTGATGTCCGAGGAGCAGGTTAGCCGCTGTCACACGCACAGTGGAGTCGCCGAGAGCACAATGTGCGTTAGTCAGTGGCTCACCTGCTCCTGGAGGGTGACGGGGGGCGGCAGGGCCCGCCTGCAGCATAGGAGACACCGGGCAGCGCGAAGGATGGGGCGCGGGAGGGGGCAGCCGCGCCGTGCCCGGGCTCCGCGGCGCGTGGGGCTGCAGCTCCGCGCTCCCACCCCCGGGACAGG
>VYXD01002846.1:709921-760093 GCA_013397195.1 Hylia prasina
GGGGCGGGGGGAGAGTCGGGGTGTCCCCGGCCGCCCCCGCCACTGCCCCTTCTCCCTTCGCTGCATCAAATGTCACGGGGCTACATTAATTTTTTGTATGTTTCCCCCTCTCCGTTGTTCCATGCTGGGTTGGGCGTGCGGCGAACCCGAGTGCCCCTCGCAGTGCCAGGGGGCGGAGGTGGTCCCTCAGCCCCGGCAGTCTGCTTCCAGCAACTTCCCCCCCCAAAAAAGGGACGTGCAGTTGGAGGTTTTCTGTACATCCTCAGTATGACAGCGCTCACCTTCTCATGGGGCGAGCTTGCTCCCGCCCATCACCCTACAAGCCGCAGCCAAGCAAACGGCTGGAATGCTGAAAATTTTAGTGCACCTCAAGGAGGATTTGCCAAGCACCAGAGACAGAGCTTTATGGATGGGCACAGCGCTGTCCCGTAATGGGAAAAGTCTTGTTTGGAGACTCAGAGAGCCAGGCGTCGAGTCTGCAGGCTGGCTCCCGTCTGCCCGAAGTCACACATGCCCTCCTCGAACAGATTGAGATCAGAAGCCAGAGCGCATCTGGGGGAGCAGGCACGCTTGTTGTGACCCCCTGGTTCATTCATACTGCTGTTGGGCAAGAAAAAACACTTTGGATGCGGATGTGGCCACTGACCAAATAGCAGCCACACGCCTCATCCCTGGTGAACTGATAACGCATGCTGTCCGGCAAAAGGCACGAGCTCTGCATCCCTTGTGAAAACTTCTTCAGCATCAGCTGTCTCAGCTCTGATGGGTGTTTTGCAATCTGGAGCAAGATTTGGAAGCAAAACCCAGCGCGGGCTCCCTGATAGCTGGTGGTAATTCCTCATCGAAGGGATTTCCTTGTGTGTTTTGCTGGAGTGCTTTAACACTCATCCGTGGCTCTGGTCTCCAATTGCCGGTGTGGAGGGGGGATGGGGAACAGCCCCTCTTCTTCGTGACAGCTCGCACAATGACAGGCTGCCTCTGTTGTCATCTTGTGTGCATGCTATGTGGGGGGGTTTTGTTTTCACCCAGCAGCCGTAGGGGAAAAGTCACGTATTTTACATCTTCCCCAGCACAGGGCTGGTGCCTGGATTGGAGAGAAATCGTCTGTGGAGTGCATCAACCCCTCCATCCTCCAGGCGTGAGCCAACACAAAAGAAGGAACAGCCATGGAAAATACTCTTTTTTTAAAAATAGGTATTTTTATAGGGAGTAACAGGCTGGGTACTGCCCTGACACCTCCCTGACAGCACTGCTGCTTCTGCTAGCTACTCTACAGGGTACAGGACACACATGCTGTTGGATCCTGTGCTCCACCAAGTCCCTCTTCTTCCAGGCAGTACTATACATTCCAAGTTTAACTTAAAAAAAAAATCCTTCAATCCTTCTTCTGACTGTAAGCACACAGGGAAGGAGTGTTTTGAAGTGGTGCTTGCACAGCTGGCTGCCGGCACAGCCAAGCTCTGGATGTTGCTCGGGCCTCCCTGACCGCTGTGTTGAACCATCTAGCATGGAGCAGGGCCTGCGTGGAGCCAGCTGAGCGCACGGCGGGCAGAGGATGCTCTCCTGCAGTCCGAACGAAGGGAGCATCGGGCCCTCGCTCCGGCGGAGCCATCGTCCAAGTGTTTAAAGAACGGCGAGACCACCCGGCTCAGTAACAGGATGGTTACTATTGCCCTGGCAAGGCCCTGGACCCAGGGGCTTCACTACGGCACTGGAGGGTTTGCCCTCAATCCCCGCTCCCCCTCCAGCTCCAAACAAGTTTGTGGCTCAGCCCTTAATCTCTGGGATGAAATGTCCTGCTGACACGGCCGCTGCTGTGCCGGGAGAGCTCCCGCTTATCCCAGCCCTGAAGCTCTTCCCTTTGTTCCCAGCTGGCTTTCAGTCCCCGCGGCGGTGCCAGAGCCACGATGTGCGCAGTGACAGGGATGTGCATTGGCGGATGGCGGGAGGGCGTCACGGGCTGCCCTGCATGCCCGCCTCGGTGCAGTGCCAGTGCCGCTGTGCTGCGCCCATGGACTCGGGGAGGAATCCAAACGGGGGAACATGGCCCCAGTCTTATCCCTGGAGGCTGGCAAACCCCGCGTGAATTAATTTGCAAGTAAGAAGTTGCCTCTCTGCAGCGCAGATCTTGCCTTTTCCAACGCGAGGCAGTGCGTGCTCACCGGCTGGGGCATCACCAGGGATTTCGCCCTGATCCCTCCTGCTTCGCCCCTTTTTCAGGCCTCGAGCGGACAGGCAGCAGCAAGGCTGGTTTTGCTCCGCTGTGTGTTCTCTGGAAAAGGACCTTGTTTTCTCCCCGGCCCCTGTCTGATTCTTGACAATGCCCCGAGTGTCTGCGAGGACACGCACGTTAGCTCTGGGTCACGTCCGCCTGCAAGCAGAGCCTGGGCTGCGCTCCCCTTGCCGGCGGACAGCCGAGGACAGCCCGGGCAGAGCCCCACGGCTGATGGAACAGCGCGAAACCAGCCCTTCCTCCTCTACGTGCGTGCGCTCACCCAGCGCCACGGGAACATTTGGGTCGGGCCCAGCCTCGAGTAGTTAGAGGGGAAAAAAACAGCGGCGGTCTGCGAGAGGTATTTAGCACTGATCCGTGTCCTCACGGACCGCACGGGCCGGACCGGGCTGTGCGAGGATGCTCCCAGCCCCGAGAGACGGCGCCCGACGGAGCGGAACGGAGCGTCCCGTCAGCGCAGCCCCGCGCTGGCCTCGGTGGCCTTTGCGCCCCGCTTTCCCCCCACACAGCTTGGAGACACCGGCGGAGGGATGCCGGTCACCCCTGCCAACCCTTTTCCCACGGAGCGGCCGGAGCGGGAACGGCGCTGCCCGCGGGAACCGAGTGGACCTCCCGCGCCCCCCCTCCGCAATGGTTCATCCCCGCGGCCGCTTTCCCCCCGTCAGCAGAATGGTTCGCCCCGCCCCCCCGCCGCATGCGCGGTGGTTCCGCCCGCTGCCGCCCCGTGACCCGCCAGTGTTTCCACAGCGCTTCCGGGGGAGCGGCGGCCGCGGGGTCCTGGATGTGAGCGAGCGCCGGGCTGCTCCTGACCGGGATGTGAGTGCCGGAGCTGCTCCTCAGTGAGTGCCCGGGGCGGGCGGCGGACGNGCACCTCGGCTTGGGAGCCATCCAGCTGCCTTTGCTGGGGCAAAGACCTAAATAAATGTACTAAGTACATGTACAGATATAATAAGGCTACTAAACAAAATCCCAAATGTTTCCGGCGTGTTGTGTCCGCGCCTCTCCCCTTTCCCCCCGCCCTCTTCCCACCCATTCCCGCTGTTTGTGGTGCACACGCGGGTGTTGGAGAAGTTATCGGCTATTTCAGGCAGCTCGGCTGACAAGTGCAAATGAGGAGCTGCGCGCAAACTTTTTTTTTTTTTTAATCGTATATTAGCTTATCACAAGGCCACGTTGAGGCTTAGAAACTTTGCCTTGAGGGATCTGTGTTTACGGGGAAGTTCTAAGTTGTGTCTCTGGTGCCTTCCCTTGGCCGCCGCACGTTTGGTGACAGCGGGGTGGGTGGGATTTTTGTAGTTTCATTTGCTGGTTTCCCTGCAGGTTGTTACCACGCAGTGTGTTGCTGGTGTGTTTCAAGGGTGTCTGTTGTGTTATTTCCTTTCCTGTAGGTCAGTGGGCCTTCCTCCGTAGGGCTGTGCACAGAATATAAAAGTGTGTGAGCTTTTTGTTTGAGTTTTCCAGTTTGTTTTGGTTTGTTGGTTTTTGTTGTGTTTTTTTTCTTTTCCCACAGTCATGCCCATAAACAGCAGGGGAAGCTGTATCTAAAAATGGGACTGGTGTGAAAGACTGATGCTGAAAGGGAACTCACCAGTAAGGGTGACCCTTCCTAGGAAAAGAAGCCTGCTAAGAAAGAGGAGGATGTGCAGAGTTGAAGAGTAGTTAATTCACAGCTGGAAGCAGAGCCAGTGGCTGCAAGGAATTGGAGACTGGGAATTCCATAGAGCTTGGCTGCTGCTTTGAATACAGAGGGGCTCAGCTGCCCCTCTGGGTAAGATGCTGTACTTTCAAAGTGCTTTTGCAAAGCCTGTGTGTTGCTTTGTTTGCATTATGAACTCCCCAAAGAGTGCAGTGTCAGCTCCTGGGGAAGCTTTGGTGGACAGTTTTCATCCTGGAATTCAGGATGGCTAAATTTAGGGCAGGGCTAGGATGGGTGGCAGATAAGCACTTCCTTACCTACCCCAGGATTAATTTTCTGTGACTTATTTATTAGGTTCTTAGGTGCTTCCGCTTAAATTATTGCATTGGCAGTTCTGATAGTGATATTTAAGAGTTAAATTTTTTTGTAATTTAAACAGGGATCTAAATTTAGATTTAGGAGACTTTTTAAAACCTCCCTGTCCATGCTAGATTGGCAGTGCACGACTCTGGGCTGTAGGAGTGTCTTGTTAATCTGAATTATTTCCCTGCCAAGTTGTCTTAATTTACCTTTGGAATGTGGTGATAGCAGATAGTAGTCGCACCATAAGCAGATTTTTTCCAACTGCGTACAACAAAGATTTTGACAGCTCTTATTTTCTTTTTGTTGAATGTAACATATGAAATTGGAAACAAAGTTAAATTATTTCTGATGTGTGACATTGCTTTTCTGGAGAGAACTGAATTGTTTAGTTGATGGGGGGGGGAGAAAAAAAAAAAGGCCAAGAAAAAACACAACCAAAACCCCTCCCCCCAGCGAAGCAGATGTGCCAATGAGAACTGAAAGCCCATATGTTTGAAAATTTAGTAAGCGTAAATCTAGTTATAAGTGGTCTTTAGAACATGATGGCTCGGTAGTGGCCCATGAAATTAGATCAGCATTCAAAACCAGCCTGTGAGAAAACGCTGTGAGAAACCTTTCTTCGCCTGTGAATAATCCCGAGTGTTACCCAAGCAGATGAAAGTAAATGCCTTCTGTAGTAGCTCTTCTGTTTCTAAAAAATGTAGAAACTACATAAGAATTTGGTGGAGGAGGAGATGGGCTGGTGCTAGGAGGGAAAGTGCCCGTGGCTGGGAGAGGCACTGGCTGTTGGAGTGGCTCTGTGGGCTTTGTGTCAGGTGAGATGGAGCTCCAGTGTCCTTCGCAGACTGTGTCTCCTCCTGATAGCTGGAAACCTGTGCTTACCTTCTCATTGGAACATACTCAAAGTACATTAAAATACTGATTTGTGGTAGTGCATAAGGACTTGAGTTCAAAAAGCTAAATGTTTGCTGAAGTGCTTGTTTGATAAAAACTTGTTCTGGAGGAAGCACGTAATCTTCTCTGCTGTTGAAGCCAACAGAAAACCCTGTTGCTAATACAACTTGAAGAAAGTATTTGTAATTGCTCTTTGATTGTACTGTTAAAATGACTTAAGGCATCTCTGTGTAAAAATGTAATCTGCCTTAATAGCAAAGCCTAGGCTTACAGCTTGTTTTGCAGCAGAGCCTGTGCTGCCATAAGGACACGGCCCTGTGAGCAAACCCTGTTTGGCCTTACTGAGGTTGTGTCTGTCTTGGGGAAGGAAACCTAAGGCAGTGGAAAGCGCTGGTGCGAGTAAAGTGGTCGAACACCTGCCATGCATTTGTTGCTTCTGTGGTTTAATGTTTGTTTAGGGTATTTTAAATGAGAATTTGAAAACAGAGGGATGTTAAGGAGGAGGATGGTGCCTGCCTTCAACCAACCTTGTGTGCAAGCTGTAATCCGGACTCTGCATGGATGTGCTGTGTGAGTGGATGATGCACCTGTCCAAGGAACTGAAGTGGGGTTTGCTGTAAGCATCAGTAGTATGAGTAGAGGAGTACAAGACAAGGGATCTCTGGCCAGGTTAGTCTGCATCTGTGTTCCATCCTAAATTCTTCTGAATATGCTTACAAAGGGGGATGCAGAAGGGAGGATTGCCTGACAAGATAGCTGCTTGCAGCTGAAGGGCTGTATGGAGAGTACTGCACACCATGGGATTTTCCAAGTGACCAAGCTGCAAGGGGTCGGGTACAGCCACTAAGGCATGTCCTTCACACCCCCAAAACTAAAAGCAGCTGTAGCTGCCTGAGTCAAACGGCCTTCAGGGCTAACTGGCTGCTTTTTAGTAGTCTGGTCTTTTGTGTTACAGAAGTGCAGAGTTAAGGTTTGCCTTGGAGGAATGACTGCCATCCCCTCCTTAACCAAACTTCTTGGTTAATATAAGAATAAAAATGCTTTCCATCTATTTTGTATTTGCTAGTTCTGGCTCAGGGGGGTTAGAAAAATTCTGATTTAGTAAATGCTGGAGAAAATGAGGCTTTTGCACAGGTGCGTGAACTCTCTGAAGTGTATCATGAATGTGTTTATGTTTCACAAGGGCAACTTGTTTGAAAGGCCTCCCATAAAAAAAAAAAACCCAACTACTTGGAAATGCTGCTTATTGTTCTTAAAAAAATAGAAGGAGCCTCTCTCATTAGGTGTATGGCCAACCGTGGTTTCCCTCTTTTTTTCTTAAGAGCAGCTGGCCAGTTTGGAAAAGGTTGTTTGAAAGTAATATTTGTGATGTGCTTAGAAATCCCAAATTCACTTCATCTCTTCATTGCTTGGTTTCTCCCTGTCAGTTTCCAGCTATCCACAAAGCAGACTTTTTTTTTCCTGACAAGATTTGAAGACTTGATTGTTTGCTGCAATACCAGATTTTCTTTAACTCAGAGTTTTGCCTCTGAGCAAAGTACAAGCTTGCATTTGCAGCATAAATATGTCAGTTTAGATTGTCAAGTCACAAGTGCTGATTTGTTTGCCTCTGTGCCTAAAGGATAGCTTTCCATGGGGTAGCAAGGCAAAAATATCACGGGTAGTTGTTTTATTCCTCTACAGTGATGAAATGCATGCTGCTTGGAAATGCAGCTAAGTGTATGTTGGTCAGAACTGTGGCTTGTAGGAATCATTTTTGAAAGAAAGATCTTTTCTGCCCTGTGCTTATTGCTTTGCTTTAAGGAAGTCTGGAGAGCAGGGAAATGAAGGTAGTGGCCGTAGTGAAGTGGAGGCTTATCCGTGGTTTTTACTTGCCGTGGCTTTGGTTGGCCTCCACCATCCTCAGTGGCTCAGGAGTGCCGTGGCTGGCGGGGTGTGGCAGTGACAGGTCAGCAGGAACCTGCCCTGTTCCCACAGGGTGCCCATGGAGAAGCAGCCCAGGCTCTGCACAGCCTCCAAATACAGGGATGGAACACGTGCCTGCCACTGCCCTGCTGGGGGAGTGGTGCAGCCAGTCCTTCCCTTTGTGTGTCCTGCCTGTCACGTCACCACAAATTTTGCGCTGCTGTAGCTAACTGAGCTTTTGGGAGGATATTATATAATTGAGTTTCAGTTTGAATAATTCATACATATGCACTGCTGGAACTTGAAAAATTCCGGGTGTTTCTTCATATTTTTTCAGTTGCATCATGGAGTGACTGGCTTTTGATGAGTGTGTATTTTCAGCCAACATAAATTGTTTTTAAGCAGTTTTTTAAACAATCCTGTTATCAGCCACAAATTTAGCTAAAAATGTAAACCTCTCTTTAGGCAAGATTCTTAGTGAAGTTAGGTGAAATCTTTACAAAAACTTAGTTGTGTTGAAACTCAATCTTCTTTCTGTTTAGTTTGTTGTTGTTGTTGTTGTTGTTTTTTTTTCCCTGAGCACTTCAGACACCATTTGTAGTTTGGTCTAGTTCAGTAGAACCTACATTTTCAAGGCTCTCTGGTGCAGAGCTGTGCTGTGTGGCTTAAAGAGGGAGTGTGCAAGCAAAGGTACAGATGAAGAGCACTTGAATAAAACATCATGTTTTGTTCCAAAAAATCTCTTAATATGCAAGATATGTAATGGGGAGCAGGGAGAGTGGGAGAAGAGCACCTGATTGAAACTTCTTTACCACACTTATAAAAGAATCCTTTTTTTTTTTTCATTTTGAGTTATGACACCTAGCTTTAAGTGTCTGTTAATTATATATTTTCATGACTTGCTTATAGAAGCTTGCCAGGGGTCTGTCTGCCTTAATGCTTTTTAGCATTATGTGTTAAAAACTCTGATTTAATTGTCATAATGAATATGGATCATGCAACATCTCCCAGTATCTGTCAGTTTTACTGCCAGTCTGTGCTGATGCACAGCAATTAATGTGATTGCATTAATATGCACTAAATCAGGTCTTATCTTTTCCATGGAGTAATGGTTGGGGGGTCTTCAACGCCTGTATTTCATGACAGAGCTGTGAAAAGGCCTTCTTTAAAATAAAGCACCTAAACTACATAATCTTTATTCTTCTTTTCAGTCAGGCAAGATGGAGTATTTTGATTTAAAACATGCGTTGTCATCCTGTTAGGCTTTGTTCAAAGGGCCTCTGGTCTCTTCAGTTTTGCAGTGAATTGCTGGTCCATGGGATGGTTTTAGTATTTGTAGGTTTTCTCTTGCTGTTTTCAGTGGGGAGTTCTGGTTATGCCTTTTGCTGTCATCCAGGAGCCCAAGATAAAGCTGAATCTCTCACCTGCACTGATTTTCACAAGCAGCTGGTTCCATCCAGCTCAGCAGGGCTGTGAAACCTCACGGGGCAATAGCTGTAGCCACCTCTGCATTGAGCCTGGGAGAGCTGCTCAGAGAACAACGTCCCTTCTCCCGCTCAGGTCCCCGCAGATGTGTCGGATGCCCCGTGCCGGCCTGGTGCCCGCCCTGCTGCTGTAGGTGCTGCTCTGCCTCCCTGTCTGCTGCCCTGCAGGGATTCCCATGTCCCACCATGGATGATGACAGCCCGGATGAGCTGATCAACAAGAACACTGCTCTGGGAAAGGGCAGAAGGCAGTGTCTCGCGCTCCTCAGCGAAACAGGTGAGTGCAGCCTCTCTGCACGTGCACCTTTCTGCTTCGAGGCTGCAGAACCTGTTGATTTACCCTTAAAAGGCTGGTAAAGACGTATTTGTGACCATTTCTCACCTTTTCCCTTACACTGTTTTTGGTTTGCTTCGTTTCATAGCTTGTGTGTATCAGGCTGCTGGCGTGCTTCCCTGGAGTTTCTCCAGATGGGCACCTTTGATACCACTGCGGAAATCTGGGAGTTCACTTTGTCCATAATAGCCTGATTAGGGGCTCTGGTACCTGTTCTGCCTGTCTGTCTGCATCTAATAATTGTTTCCTCTTCTCTCTCTTTTTAAGAAAGCAATGGTGGAAATAGCTGGGATTCAGAAGATGATACTGGTAGTGAAGAGGAAGATAATGACACTGAGGAAGGGGGAGGTGAGGAGGACAAGGAAGAAAGTGAAGATGAAGAATTAGAAGGTAAGGTCTGTTCATGTGCCTTAACAAGCATTTTTTAAATAACTGAGGAAGAGCAAGATGAAAGCTGTTCCTCCAGAAACTAGCAGTGAAGCGTAAATCCACAGATGCTGCTGTTTCAGGCTGATGCCAAAATCCTACAGTAATAAGCAAACAAGTAATAGTGCCCAATTTCTAAGCTTTTACAGCATTTGCATGTTTGAAGACTATCTGCTAACTAAAGCAGTGGAGTTGTAGTCACCAGGAGTGAACTCTGCCCCAGCGTGAGGAGGAAAAAAAGTCAAAGTTGCAGAAATGGCTGAGCTGTTTTTTCACTTAAGAAAAGCATGTTTGTTAGTTTGCTTTGGCATGGGGCTCTAAAGTGAATGTTGTGATGGGGAATTCTGGAAATAAATTATTGTTGCTGTAATGCTTAGGGAGGATAGGAGAAGACTTGCCTAATTTTTCTTTGAAAAAGAAGTGTGGATGTTATTAGAATTTGTTAATTATACTGAAAACATACTCTGGAGATGCATGTACTTCTGAAACTGCTATGCTCAAATTAATATTTGGATAGACAAAAATAGATTTTTATCAGATCTAAAGTTTGTTGAGAAGGCAGGAGCACAGTTTTCCAAGTTACTAGTTAAATTGATTTGCACGCAGACTAAAAAATTGATGCCAGGTGCCAAAAAGCTTTATTAATGCATCCTTCAGAGTATACTCTGTTATGTCCAGACAGGAGAATTCTGTAGAAAAGACAAGGGCCCCATTCTCATTAAAAAAAAAACCAAAACCAAACAAACCCCCAAAAACAAATGGAGCCCAACAACAACCACCCCCAGTCCTCCCTCAAAGTGAGTAGGGTTTTAGGTACTTTTTGTTGCTTCTTGAAAATATAAGCTTAATTCACAGGTTTTAGGGAAAGACTAACACATCTTTGTATTTTGTACTAAAAATAACAATACCTTGCAGCAATGTGTGCTGAGTGTTTAATGTTACTCAAAACCAAGCTTCTTTAAGCAGTCTCTAAGACACTTAGATCCCTTGGCTCAAAAAATCATATTTTACTGGTGAAATCTTTTATTTGCTGTTCTGCAGTAGAGTGTGTTGCTGCTGCTGCTTTTCCTCTGGAATGTCTCTTAGAAAAACAAAAGTTGGGTACGTGGTAACTTCATTGTAACTTTATTTTTAACTTCATTGTTCAGTGATAGCTGGACATATCTTAACTGTCTTGTTTAGATAAACTTCTGCTTTTCCTGGTGTCTGTGCTTTTAATCTCTTGCAAGACTACTCACATTATCAGGCTTTATTTTTTCACCAATGTAATCCATTGCTTTTTAGTGAGGGGATTTAGAAGGCAAGAAAACAGCAAAAATTATTGCCTTCACTGGGAAGGTTGTGCTTGACCCCTGCAGCCTCATAAAATAAATTTACTTGGAATTTTCTGTGAACTGGAACTCTGTCCTGCCCACCCCCTCTGCCCTCATTGCTGAAGGTCTGCAGCACACACAAGGTGGTTTTTATCTCTCACTTCTTAAGATTGTGAAGATGATGATGAAGAGGAGGAAGAGGAGGAAGAAAGTGAGGCCACTGTGGAAGGAATGACTGATCCTTTGAAATCAGAGCCACACTTGAATGGAGTGAGCATCTCCTCTGATGAGGATGGTGAAAACTGCCCCATTTGCCTCAACACATTTAGGGATCAGGCTGTTGGGACTCCTGAGAACTGCTCCCATTACTTCTGCTTGGACTGCATCGTGGAGTGGTCTAAGGTGAGGTGTTTTTTCTGTGATGTCCTCTGGCCTTCTGGTGTGCTCTGCTCTATCCCCTGTGATCATGCTGTTGTGCTGTAATGAGAACAAAACACTGTAATATTGACATTTGCTTTCTTAAGCTTTTTTAAACAGACTTGGGTTACTGCCTCGTTTGACAGGATTCATGTTTGAAGTTCAGATCTGTTTTCCTTGTTTTTCTTCCTGATTTTTTGTGTTCTCTGCAAGCTGTAAGGTCACAAGAGTGTTTATAAGCATCTACAGTTCTTTTGATTTTTAAAGTTGAGATACTAATTTTTCTCTATGCTTGGATGTATATATATGTATGTTTCTCTGTATATCTGTCTTTATCTTTTCTTGAATTCTGTATTGTGATAATTGGATTGGGATCTGTTGCAACTCTGAACATCTAAACATAGAAAAGATGTAAAAGAATACTGACTGTAAGCAGCTTGCTCTGAATTCAGTTTTCAGTCAGAGTTCCTTGCCACCTGTGTAGTTCCCATAGTCCTAATCCAGGGTGAGAATTACAACAAAATTTACAGTGCATACAGCAGTAGCAGTGGTGATAAAAATTTTGTAAAAGGCAAATAAATTGCTCTTACTGAATATATTTGTAAACTATTTCTAATTGCTCATTTGTCCAAAGGAAAGTAAATGCCTTAAAACATGTGCACTATATCAAGGCAGTGTTTGGAAAAACTTTGATGTTGCTTTGGCAATTGAATAATAATTAAATTCCTTCAGTAAAATAAATGCTTGTCTAAAAATGCATGTTTTCTCTGATACAGCAGGTTGTTTATCAACCAGATAAGTCAGTTTTAAGTACTTAAAATGTCAAGATCAATAGCTGTTAAAATGACGACTACATTAATTTAATGCTTATTACATTAATAATTTAAGATTTCTTTTTAAAAATTGAATAAAGTGATGCACTTACTAACTGCATTGGAATTTTTTTTTCCTAGAATGCAAACTCCTGTCCAGTGGATCGGATCCTCTTTAATTACATTAACATTCGGGCACATTTTGGTGGTAAAATCTTAAAAAAGGTAAGCCTTTTATTGGAGCAGACTACCAGGCCATTTGGCACAAAATTGTTCTTCAAAAGTTTACACTTCTAGGACGTTTATGTAATACTTGCTATCTGAATGAATTATTTCTTTCCTCTTTTGAATTTGCCTTTTAAGGAGCTGTGACATTTTTCTTCTTCCTTAACCTTACTTCCTGCAATATTGTGTGGTGGCATCATTTGTGGTGGCAGAAAAAAGGATGTTTTTCATAACTGCCTGTTTTGCATAATGGAGATTTGACTGAAAACTGTTTTGCATGGATAAGCCTGTCCACATATGGAAAGTGCCCTGCATTCTTCAAGTGCTGTTATAGGATGAATAGGAATAGTCTAGATTATCCATGATTTCTTCCTAGGAATGCTGTGTAGCAGTTGGGTTTCTAAGGGGAGAGAGGCACAAGGCATTAGGAGAGCCCTGAAAGACACTGCTTGAGTGTTCTGGTAGTTGCTCACAAAACAACACTGAAGAGTTCTCATTGCTCTGAATTGCTATCAGAAAGATGTTGGTTTCCAGGGGACATTTAGGGCTTTGATGCTTTGTTTTCGTAAACTGATGGTTTGTTACTGTTTGCATGTTAACAGAAGTAAGAATTAACATTGAAGTAATACAGGGGTCAGTGAAGTTTGCTCTCTTCTTTAGTCTCGTTTTTGGCTTTTTTTTTTTGTTTGTTTGACTACTTTTGATCTTATTTGTGGATTTTTGTTTTGCCTGTTCTCAAAGTGCAGTTCTCTATAGTCATTGGTGTCTGACAGCAGACAACTTAAGTAGATGTTGTCAGGCATTTGATCATGCCCTAGATGTGCTTAATGAACTAAGTGAAGGTTCTGGTGTGTAACAGCCCTTCTGGTTCCTTCACTTCTAGATTTTGCTGCAGGTACTACCATTAGCGTGATGATGGATTTTTAAAAGTACCACATTCTGCATAAACTGTGAATCCCTGTTCTATTTAGATTCCAGTTGAGAACACGAAAACTCAGGGTGCTGATGGAGAGGATGATCCAACCTTCTGTGAGGTGTGTGGCAGAAGTGACCGTGAGGATCGCCTGCTGCTCTGCGACGGCTGTGATGCAGGGTAAGAGCTGAAATGAATGGAGCACCTGCATGATTGCACATGGCCAGAGTTTGCTCCACAGGCACTGTCTGGTTTGCAGGCTGCCTCTTGCTGCTCTCTCCAGGCTCCTCATGTGGCCAGCCATGTATCCATGTGTTGTAGTGCAGACATCCATCTCCATGATGTATATCATGGATCCTTTTGTGGTCATTTAGCAATGTGATGTGTGGAGAGTCCTGCACACATCAAAGCTGCAGGCCACGAAACAGATGACCATGCCTTCAAGTGATGAAGGTGTTTGTGCTCATCCATGCAGCATCGGGGTGTGTGAAGGCTAGAACTTTACATCCTTTATATCTCCTTGAGGAGAGCATGCATGACTTGTCTCCAGCCACTAGGCATTAGTGCTGTGCAGGAGAAGTGTTTAAGATTCACAGTTCTGTGAAGTGTTGAGGATTTTCTTTACAGTCACAGCTCTTAGATGATTCTCTTACTCTTGCTTACTTCTGTCTCTGCCCCCTCCTTGGTTAATAAAATGGATGTTTAAGTAGAGTCATGAATATATTTGAACACAACTTTGGCCCTACAGATTTCTGCTAGAATTTGAAGCCCTTGGGCAGCTTAATCAGTATTCCAGAATTGTCAGTTTGAAGATATCAAAAGTTACCCAGTGAACAAAGAGAGATGCTAGCAATGAGTATGTAAAATAACCTTTCAAAAAGTACTTCTAGCAGGCTAACTAGACATGTGGTAAGTCTAGTTTCTCCTTTCTGTTCTGTGTCCATATACACTGTCCATACACACATATACACTGATTCACCTTCTGGGAAAAAGACAAAATCAGGAACACTAAAGATTGTCAAGGCTATCATCAGAATACTGAATTTAAAATATTAAGCCAAAACAGTGTTTCATAGTTCTTCTCTGAAGTCTCATCTTTAAGTTCTTTCTGAATTTCCATAAGCCTGTCTTGGCTCAGGGTTTTGCTTCAGATTTTACTTTGTAATCTCCCAACATTACTATAGTTTTTTAAATACATTGTTATTTCTACTTTGATACAGTTGTTTGATTTTTGTCTTCTTTTCCTGAAGTAAGTTCTTTATATTTGCTTGTTTTCTAGAGTTAACACTTCTGGAAGCACTTCCTGAAAAAAGAACTTCCAGTCTTTATTAGCTGTCCATGGCTGAGATTAACAAAATGTAGAATAGCTTGCTTCAAATGCTCCTGAGTACGAGTACCGTTAATCCTGTGTTGGTTCTCAGGAAGCTGATGTTATTTCCTGATTGCCTGTCTCCCCAGCACCTTTGTGCTTCTCTTGCCACCATCACTTTTGGCTCTGCACATTTCTTGCAGCTCAGGTTCAAATGGCAAGTGATTCACCACACAGTGTGGGGAAAATGCTCAGTTTTCTGAGATTTTTTTGAGCCTTAACTGATGAAAATACTGTCTAGAACTGAAGACCCTTGTGTAACTAGCAGTTAGCATCTTTTCTGTGCAGATTGGTAGAAGTGGATTCATAAACCATCGTTTCAGGCTTAAGAAAATGAGTCTGCCTTATGTAGCATTGGATAGAGGAAAAGTGCTGTCTTCCCTTGGTAAGGAGCATATTGTTTGATTTTCTTTTTTTTTTTCTCTCAAGGTATCACATGGAATGCCTTAATCCTCCTCTGAGTGAAGTCCCTGTAGATGAATGGTTCTGCCCCGCCTGTGCCCCCATGGGTTCCAATGGTGCTGCAGGTAAGGATTTCATGGTAGCCAGTCAAAGTAAATATTTTTCTCCCAAGTTAGATAATGCAAATCATGTGATGTTTTGACGACATGTTTAACCTCCAGGTTTATCTGTTTCAAATAATTGTTTTGATAAGCATTCTCTCTTGAACCTTAAGATCAGACTTGAACATTTGACTGATGAGAGGATCTTGTTTATGAAGATTTTCATCTGCAGTTACAACCTGTGGGGCTGCTTCTTGTAAACATCCTTTAACCTCTCTAGGATAACCCCGGCACCCCATAGTGTGACTGCACTGTGTTGCCTTGGAAAGAATTTATTAGTGTCCTGACCTCAGACTGCTAATGTAGCAGCAATTTCTGTTACCTAGAAAAGTGTTATATTGTGTAACAGTCTGAAACAACGGTGTCTGTGTTCATTTCCTTTCCAGAGGGTAATGGCTGCCTGTAGAGGCGGTTGGCTTCAGAAACGGAATCCTGATTTTTTTTGTCTGAAATTCTTTAAATTATTTCACCTGTAGAAAGACAAGTAACCACAGCCTGTTCTTGTTCAAGATGCAGACCATGTCAGTGAGGAGGAGGTGGCCGCCCTCGTGGCCGACGTTGTCCCCACCACCAGCAGGCTCCGCCCTCACGTCCGAACCCGGGCCATAGCCAGGACTCGGCAGAGCGAGCGTGTGCGGGCCACGGTGAACAGGAACCGCATAACAACCGCGCAGCAAATTCGGGTATCCACGGGCATTTCTGAGGGAGCCTCTGCAAGAGCCCTGGGGAGGAGTTACTGAAATAAGTCCCCATTTCAGTAGCTCAGCTGTCTCTGTTGACTGTCCATAGCGCAGTGGTTAGTAGTTGTGGAGCTCTTTTAATCTGAGACGTACAACGTGTGCAAATGGAGTCCAGCACATTACCAAGGTGCTCTATTTTGAAATACTGCAGCAATTTCCTCTCTTAACCTGCATTTTTATCACGCCTGGCGTGAGCAAAACTATATTTTTATTCCGAGTGGCTATTAATACAAAGTTTGTGCACCATTTCTGGTGTTCTAGCATGTTTATTTGACAGTTGTTTATTTTCCTTTGTCCTCCTACCTCACTACCCGTAGCAGTAGAACATGCTGACTGCCTTCAGCCCGACTGAAGAGAAAAATTTTTAAGGTTTATGTGTTTGTGAGTCTCTTATTGGAAGAGGAAAAAAACAGATGTTGGTGTCCTCAGTAATGTGGCCACATGAGTTCAAACACAGTAACAGTACTAGAGAATCTGTGCAGGAGAGTATCCCAAATACACAGGGTCCCTCTCTTACTGTATTAAGTATAGTTTGAGATAGCTGCCATGAAAGAGGATCCAGCTCACCTTAAAGTTTTATCACATTTTCCTTTGATTTAAGGACTTCTCAGAATGCTTTAGCAGTTGTTAAATTTATTATGTCCTCCATAATGGAGATGATCTTATTTCACTACCAGATCCCACTGTCTGCAAACCCAGATATTTCAATTTTAACTTTAGAAGAATTAATAAAATAGAAAAGGTTGATGAATTATTCGATGCATTGTTGTTAATTACAACTGAGTAGTTGTAATTGTAATCAGGGCTATATGTTGAAAAAAAATAGAGGAAAGTGTTGTTTGAAGTGAAAGACTGTGCAAGATAACTGTTCTTATTTTTCTTTCCTACTTGTTTTAAAAATTGTGTAGAGTCATCTCCTGTGGGTGAGAGGGGTGGTTCCTGGGGACTTTATTATTCCATTGTAGTGTAATCCTGTGAAGCCAGCACTTCCCATTCCAGAAGGTGTTCCTAGCTCCACTTCTTAATGTGCAGGGATGATTACAAACTATACCTAGAAAGGCACTGTTATTTATTGTCTTTGTCTCTGAACAAAAGTGCATCTTATTTTTATACCTTGAGCTGACTGAAGAATAATTCCACTGGTTGAGGGAGTGTAAACTGTTGTCCTCCAAGCACAGTGAGAAGCTGGGAGCGTGCATGTAACTCTGAAGCAGGCTGAAGAACAAGGTCCTTAATATGCCAGTCAGTAGATTTAAAAAGCGACATAACTGCTTAACTGGCAGCTTGGTGATATGAGGGGTTTCCTCATTTGAATCTCAAATCTGTTTTTTATCAAATGCTTTTATAAGTAAATGTTGCTGAGCTTTAGGTACCTGTACTGTGTAACTTCTAATCCTTCCCACAGCACGTGCCAGGGTACCTCATGTCCTCTCTCCTGGATGAAACAATTGAGGCAGTTGTAGCAGGCCTGAACACAGCCATCTACCAGCGTCCTCTGGCACCGCGCGCTCCTACCAGGCAGAAGAGGAAAACTGGTAAGGGCATCAGGCGCCTTAGGGGAGCCTGAATCCTACAAAATACTGTACATCAGCTGTGTCCTGGCTCACCTGAGCAGCTATGGAGGTATCCCACATGCATTTCTTCTTTCCCTATACCACCTCTGCCCTGAAGTGTCGTGAAGATTGTTTTTAAATGAATCCGTGTCAGTTTTTCTTCTCTGCTGATGGTGGCATTCTGTATGTCTCTTTGAGCTGCTTTGTGTGTCATGGGGGAACGAAAAGGGGAGTACAGTGTCAAATACAGTGCCAGCACTAAGATCATTGGGTTTTGTCCCATCAGGAAGACGGAAGAAAGTAGGAGGCAAAAAAAGAACTCAGACAAAATCTGCTGCTGGGAAGAAGAGTTCAGGGGCACAGCTGAAGAGACGCAAGCGTCTGACAAAGAAGAGAAGGGGGAAAAAGACAAGAGTAAGATCACATGTGAGTGAGTTTCTGCCGGTCAGTATCTGCCATTTTCAGCCCTCTGTAGAAGCACTATAACATGGGATTCAGTTGGAAGAAATGCAACCTTACAATCATAGCAGGCACCTTCCTTTCGGGTGGGAGTCTGCTCAGGATGTGTCCAGAGTACTCCAGAAAGATGCTGTATGTGAAAGTGAATTGCAGCTTCCAGACAGACTTGCTGGCTTTGCTGACAATTCCTGTTACCTGGACTGTAAGGGGTCAGGTTATAAAGTGTGTCCTGCAGGCTTTGTGTCCTGCCTTGCCATTCAGCTGTAATATTTACTTGCTACTGGTGCAAGCTCAGTTAAAATTGCAAGCACCTATTCTTTTTAATAGGTTGTGGATGTTTGTGGCTGTGTTGTTGCAAACCCAGCTGATAAGTAAGAGCTCTCAAAATTCCTTTCAGTTGTGGGTACTGTTCTTTTGTAAATAACTCTGCAGAATACTCTGCACCAGCTTGATTCTTTTTGTCAGCTACTTTAACTAGAGTCTACATTATAGAGCTAGAACTCCAGCATTTAATAAGTAACCAACACACAATTTTGAATTGACATTACTAAAGATTTTTAGAAGCTTAACTTATCTGGTCACTTAGATCTGATACATGCAGTCTCTGAAGTGACATACGTGCCATAGTTACAAGTTTCATAAATGCTTTAAAACAAACATAGACAATAAATGCACATCACTTGTGCTGCTGATGGTAGTAACCTGATGACTGTACACAGCCTAAGTGAAGAATTTGGGGCTTTAAACACAAATTTACCTGCCCTAACATACAAATAACCTAATGTCTTTGTCTGTGCAGGGGAAAAATGAGGTTACTACTCGCTCCCGTATTGCAAGAACCCTTGGTCTCAGTAAACCTGTGCGTGGGGCCTCACTCCCTTCCATGTCCAAACCAACGGAGCCCTCTCTTGGGCTGATGAGAGCAGATATTGGTGCAGCTTCTCTCTCTGTGTTTGGAGACCCATATGAGTTAGATCCTTATGAAAGGTGAGAGATCTCTGGATTGTGATCAGGGACCTGCTAATTTAACAGGTATTGGGTTGTTTGTATATGTGGCTCTGTGCAGAGTATGAATCTCACATCTGAAGGCAGCTTTGGATGCACAGCCCATGATAGTACATAATGGCCTGTTCTTTCTTTCCTTCTGGTCTGAGCTGCTGAACTTGTAAGGGAATCAGCCTCCTCTAGTGTTTTTCAGAAATAATCAACCTCGTGAAAACTTTCAGGAAGATCTGTGGGGCTCTTGAAAGGTTAGAATCTGTAGGGAGTCTGGTCCCTTGCTTTTTATTTATTTATTTTAAATGAAGACAGCTGACATATTTGGTATACAGTAAACACAAAATTAAATGAACCTCTGGAATCTTCCATGTTTCTCCTTTTCTTATCTTCACTTTTCCAGACACTTCAAATTCAGGAGAACTCTTACTATGCCATAGTTCACATCACTCATACTTCAAATTTTTGGGGAGTGGGCATCTGGAATTATTGTTGGTGAAATTTAGTTTTCATTGCATACTTCTTTTTGGTCCTTTCATGAAAGAAAATTGTCCATTTAACATTTTAGATGTGAAAATATATATTTGAGTCTCTGCTGTTTAAATCAAGCTGTTCTGTTTAGGCAGAACAGAAAATAAATATATTGCACAAATATTTTTAAATATATCATAATAAAACATACGATGCTCTCTAACCATATCTGTCATAGCAGTATCATCTCTTTGAGGTGAAAAACATTTCAGACAATTTCAGGATTTGTGTGTGTATGTTTTATCACAGTAATGAAGAGGTACCAGCAAATCCAGATTCGCCAGTGAGTGCCAAAAGGAGAGTTCTCTCCCAGTCAGCTCTGAGATCACACCGTCCTGTAGCTAGACCCATTTCTGTGGGACTTCCTGGGTAAAAGTCCATTGTTATTTTATTATTTTTAGTTGTCTAATGATCCTAACAAGAGAGTAAACCCTGGTGATCATCCTTGTTTAGCCCTTTTCTTACCCTGTCTTCTAAAAAGTGCATGTGTGTGTGTGTACATGCATGCCTGTACAAGTGTAGATAAATAACCACAATTTGTGCAAGAATTATTTTTTTATGTTGAACACATACACTCTTTCATATACCTTTAACATTTCTGTTGAAATTTAAAATTGGCATTTCCACTGATCTGACTCCTTTTACTTTTGTTTGTGACTATTAACTCCATTAGTATGTTTTTAATCACCGTCTCATTAACCTTTAAAAAACCACTTGCTTCTTTGATAGGGCTGGGGAATCCAATTGCACATCCTGAGGAGTTCTGCTGCTGTTTGTTGGAGCTCAGAAAACTGAGGAAAAGCTTTGTTTGATCATGCAGTTTAACAGTTGCTTTGCTATCTGTCTGTTGCAAGCCTGCCAAGGCCAGAGAGCCCTGGCTGCCCCCCACTGGCAGCCACAGTGAATTTTCAGGACTGGAGGGTAGGACACAAGGAGTCAGGAGGATGATGAGAAATGAAGGGAGCTCAGCTTAGTGGTTACAGGTGTGAAAGCTTTACATGGCTGTGCTCTAATGCATCTGACTTATGGTGAGGGTTGGTTTCTCAGGACTAAGGTAGTCTTATTTCCATGATAACTTGGATTATTTGTCTACCTTTCCCATTTCAATCCTGAAGGCAGCCTTTCAGGAAGCTTTCCACGTCCTCAGAGTTATTTGAGTAGCATATTGATTAGAAGATAGAACTGTTTAGGTGATACTCAGCTCTTCTAAAGGCTCCGTTGGCCTGGGCTACACTGAGTTTCCTGTCTGGCCTTAGCAGCTGATTCCTTTAGTGTTCCCATTTTGTCTCTCTGCTGTATGTTATTACAGGTGTTTTGGTGTACATTATGTGAATAAAGTTTGCTTTGTTGCCATAGAGAAACGAAATCTAGCTCCCTCAAAGAGCTGGGTCCCTTTGGAAGTTTGTTTTTTAGCAAACTCAAACAAAACAACCCCCCAGATCTCATCAGCACAAAAGCAAAGAAAGGAAAACTAAAACACCCAACACCAGAAGCACCTTATCAGTCTGTATTTCAAGAACTGAGAACTTAAACCATCTTCATAAGATTGAGCAAAGGATAAAGGGGAGTATTTGTGTTGTCCCATATGTGGGAGCATTGCAGCTGTTTTTCAGTGTAATTTCTCTATGCCATGCTCTTAGCTACCCCTACCAGTGGCACCTTGTGGTTAAACACTGGTTCAAGCTCTGTCATTTTTTTAGATAGAAGTGTAGGACTGAGGAAGACATTTGTGTTTGTGATTTACTGGGAGCAAGAGAGGCAGCTAGAATAGAAATATTTCTGAAATGGTAAATAGTGGTTTGTCCTACAAAAATCCATTTTAAATGCCCTGGAAAGCTATGACATACAACACAGTGAGCTCCAGCATTTGCTAACCAAAAGTCTCAGATATGATTATTTTCTTTTGTTATTCCTGTGGGAAGTCAATAAAAGCTTCACCTTCTGTTGTCAGAGAAAGATGAGGACTGAATGACTCTAGTGAAGCCAAAACTACAAGTGAACTTTCCTGGCTGACCTCTGTTTATGCCCTTGACTTTGGTTTCTTTTTAATATAATGTGTGTGTATATAGAACAAGTGTAGTAAGAGTAAAAGAAATGTAACCCCTCTGAAACATGCAGAAGCAGTGTGCCTGCCTTGAGTCCTGATCAAGAAGCAGAAGCTGCTCCTGTGCCTGATCTGTTGGGAAGTATCCTGTCTGGACAGAGCCTTCTCATGATGAGCAGTTCAGATGTGGTCATCAACAGAGATGGTTCACTGACAGCGAAGAAGGAAGGTAAGGACTTGGCACCTCATAGTGCTATTTGCCTCTTTGTTTCATCCACATCTGCCCTGATCCTATAGGCTGTATAGCTTTAAGCTTAGGGATACCCTTACTGAGCACTGGAATATGTAGGATAGATTCAGTAGCTGCCAACTGTTTTATAAGATAGATGTTCTGAAATAGTGTTGCTTGTCTATGTTTAAATGCAGACCCAAGATGTTCCTGGAGGATTTTAGTTTTAATACGTGGTTTTCTTCTTTCAAAAGAACTGCATAGTGGTTTCATGCTTTGATTTGTTATTAAAAAATGTAGGATTGGATAGACCAGAGTTATCTCAGTACCCAGTTTTTCTGGCATGTGTCGTGCATTGCTGCCATGCCTGTGATCTGTACTTCAGTTTGAAGAGCAAGTTGAAGGACCTTGGCAAGAAATATTTTTGCAAATGGTGGGCTCTAAATATGTGCTATCATCTCCACCTGTGTCTTCCCTTGGCATGGCATTACTTGAAAAGAATCTATTAAAATTGAAACTTAGAGCTTTATTTTTAAAATAAGTACCTCTAACATCCTTTGTTATAGTCATTTCTGTCAATCAGCAAGTGCAGGATAATAAGCACTAAGCAGGTGATACCTACAGAACAGAATCATTTATTTCCTTAATGTTAGTGTTTGCCTCAAAGATGTGGTTGTCTGGCACTAAGCTGTGAGTATCTGACCAAAAGAACTATTGGACTTCCTTATTATTGTGGAGCATGTCTGCAAACCACAGTGGAACTTAAAATAATTAGCTTAGTACTTCTGTTAACATTGGCAGAGAATGTCTGGATATGTCCTGAAAAGCTGAATGGTCTGTTTCTGTGCCATAGCTCCATTTCACAGAAAATCAGCGAGTGACTCGAGACTGGAGGATGCTTCAGGGCACAGCACCCACCCAAGCACGGCGCTCTCAGGGACCACAGCAAGTAGCTCCATGGCCGGACCTTCCTTTTCCTCGGGGCTGAGTACTCACTCCAGAGCCTGCCCCTCAGGCTTGTTCTCATTGCCTCCACCCTCACTGAGCAGGAGCGAGTCTGCAGCAAGCCCTGCACAGACTGCACCAGAAAAGACAACTGTAAAATCGGAGTATTCAATGACACCCAGGTCTGTCCAGACTCAGAATGCAGCGACTTTGAGCAGGCATAGCTCAAAGTTAGATGAAATGCCCAGATTTAATGGAAAATCTAAAAACTTCACGCTCCCTGATTCATCTTCAAAGCCCCTGAGCTGTAACTTGAATTCTGGCTCAAAAGCTGTAACTGTGAGGCAGCCAGTAAAACCACCTTCCCAGAGAATTGACATCTTTGAGCTTCCCAGGATACCAAAGATTAAAAAAGAAACCAGCAGCAAGCAGGTGGAGCCGGAACCTGCAGGAAGCCAAAGCTGTAACATCCCCAGCTCCTGTATAACCCAGCTGACTGGCAAAGAGAGCACTAACCAGCCAGGAAAGGGTAGCAGGGTGGAAAGTCAGAAGTCAAATTCCAAGGAACCACAGCAGCAGACACGTCCAAGCGGGGTGTCCTTCTCCAGCCATCCCGGCAGCTATAGCGGTTCATCGCAGGTGGGCACTTCGAGGGGCAAAGGCCAGGGCTCTTTCCAGAGTTTTAAAATCAATATTCCCGGGAACACAGGACATCCCAGCAGGCTGTCTAACCCCGGATTTTGTAATACCTTCCGCCCTGTGGACGATGAAGTGCAGCAGAAGGAGAGTCCTTTGCCTCTTTTCTCAGTAAAGAAAAAGCAGGTCAAAAGTGAAATCTATGATCCCTTTGAGCCAACAGGATCAGACTCAAGTTCAGCAAACAGCAGTCCTGAAAGGCTTGGCTCAGGGATCCCACTAACTAATATCACCAGGACTATTTCCATTGAAAATCCAAAAGTTCAAACATTTCAAACTGTCCGTCGTTTCACCCCTTACAAGGTAGAAAATATATTTGAGTCTGGGACTGACTCGGACCTGCCATCTAGTAACACGGAGTCTCGTGAGGATGCGACAGTAGCAAGCAGGATTGTAGAACAGATCTCTGATACAGAGGAACGAGACAATGTGGAGGAGGCAGATGTCCTAAGCAGTCCTTGCACTTCATCTGCTGTTAAGGAAATTTCTAATACAAAGTGTTTAAAGGAGGAAAGCAGAGAAGGACCTAATGTGTTCTTTAACGCTGAGGAATTGATTAGACCTAGCATTAATGTGAAAATAGAACCAGATAGTCCCTCAAAGAGTGATGGGCAGCAGAAAGTCCAAAAGGTAGAACAAGTAGAGAGGCGATCACGTTCCAGATCCTGTTCCAGCTCCCGAAGCAAGAAGAAGATGAAGAGGAAAAAAGCACTTGTCAAAGAGCATAAGAGATCACGTTCAGGGTCAAGAGATAGAGCACATTCAAGGGACCGAAGCTCCAGATCTACCTCTTGTTCAGGTGGGGAAGAGCACAGCAAAACACACACCTTAAAATCCAAGAGCAGGAGGTCTTCTACTGACCGTTCTAGCAGTCACGAACGATCTAAAAAAAAGAAAACCAAGGATAAAACCAAGGATAAAAAGGCAAAAACTTCTTGGTCTAGGGACAGAAGGAAATCTAGGTCACGTTCAGGTAGTCCTGGAAGTACTTCTGATTTTTATGAAAACAGGAAAAAGAAAAGACGGTCTCGCTCAAGATCAAGGCGGAGGGACCGCTCCCGGTCAAACAGCACTGAGAGGACGAAAAGGCGGAAGCACAGGAGGGACAAAAGCTACGAGAGGTATGATAAAGAAAGTAATGTAAAGTCAAGGGACAAAAAGAGGTCGAGATCCAGATCCCGGGAGAGGAGAAAGTGGAGATCTCGGTCTCGGTCTGCATCTCGATCTTGGGAGCACAAAAGCAGCAAATCAAAGGAAAAAAGACTGCGATCCCGATCACGTTCCAAAGAAAGGAAACACAGATCAAAAGAGACCCTGCTTCCTCCTGCACCAGAAAAGGATCAAAAGCCTCCAGTTGAAAATGTGACCAGGTGCGTGGAGCAGCCCCATTCTCTGAAACAAGAGCCAAAAGAGGAGCTAGTACTAGAAGGGCTTTCCATAACCATCCAGCCAAATGTCAAACTTGAGGAAATACAGACTGAGGCCCCAGTTCAGATGAGAGAGGTCCAAGAAACTGTAAAGGTAGAGTCCATCTGTCAGGAAGTGAGCAGTGAAACTGCATTCCCTGTGCCAGAGGTTACAAACATTCGTGTCCCAACTGGCGATGTAGATTCTTTTGCTGAAACGGACTTAATGAATAGTACTGATGCAGCAGTGCTCAGTAGCTGTAGCAATACAAACCTAGAGATTACAGTTAAAATAGAAAATACCGCATTATGTCCATCTCTGATGGAACAACCCCCAAAGAAGGAAGTTATCATGTACGTTCCAGCTGAGGCTGCACCGATTCAAAGCTCATCCAAAAGCAAAGTTGCAGATTGTGTGAGGGAGGTTAAGGAGGAGTGCCTTGTCTCAAATGAAAATATAAGTAATTTCACTAAGCCTGAACTGGAAGTGGTACCTCAGGGTCCTGCCTTGAAATCAAAAGCACCAGTGAAAAGAGTTACCTGGAATCTTCAGGAGGAGGAAAGTGGCATGTTATCTGCTGGAAAAGCTCCACGTAAGTCTCTTTTGGAAAACAAACAGCAGTTAAAACAGGCTGTATAAGGCTTAGTGTTTTGGTGCCTGGCAAAACCTGGTTATAGGGTAAGAACTCTGTTATCTGAGCTGGGATGATGCTGTGGTTTGCAATCCTGAGAGCTGGCATTTTGCACTGGTTGAAATCACGAGGTGAGTTGAGTTAATGAATTGGAGAGGACGTGCTGTCAGCACAGCTCAGCTAGTGGCAGCTTGTTTGCTCGTGAAGCGCGTGCAACAACCCCATCTCTGAACTGGCACCCCATGTCCCACCCTTTCTGCACTTAGCTGGAATGGTTGCTTTGCCTTCAGAATTTATAAATGTTTCTCAAAACCAAGGAGTGTGACAAGTCTCTGTAGCTCACTCCTGTGAATGCTGCTAAACCAAAGCTGCCAGAGACAATTTGGCTTGGGAACCTGTGCTATTTGTGTTGACAGAGTTGCCTGTGTTGTTCTTGTTGGTTACTCTCAACAGATAAACCTGGTAGAAAGCAATTGCTCAAGGGGTTGAGAAGCTCTCTATTATCAGAAGCTTTAAAATACAAGTGACTGCTAAAAAAATCCTTTTATAGCTAGTTTTCTTGTCAGATGCTTTTTATTTTAATGTTTAAAATAGAATTGTGTTTGAATCTTTGACAGATTATTTTGTTCTTAAGATGTTTTCTTTTCCTTCTCTTGGGATACCTAGGGATGCCATTTTACAAACTTCAGCGAGCAAAAGAAGGGGCCTGGAAAGCAGAGGACTTGAACCAAACGTTAAATCAGGTGCAGTTAAATGAGCCTCCTCCAACCAATTATATGATTCCTGAGCCTATGTTTCCTGATCTAGATTCCTCTCAGGTTGGTTCCTATTCCAGCTCCCAAGTGTCATGGAAGGCATCCCATCTCATCTGTGCCCTCGTTGTGCAACACCCTCCTTTCATGGCAGTTTGCCTTCCTCTGCGTGTGGTACATTTCATGTAGCCCATACACCTCAGCAATCCTCCAATCATTGAATCTCTCAGGTGCTCCCTACAATTGAAGAAATTGTATTATCTTTTGATTCTGCTCTGTACATGCAGCTTCTGGTTTCAGCAGTAGCTTGCAGAATGGTGGTGCTGCCTGAGAAGCTGTGAGCTTCTTCCTGACTGTGATCCGGCTGTAAATGTTGGCTTGGTAGCCTTGGTCTGAGCCGTCAGTCTGTGCTGTCCACCAGTTAAAAGGGGGTTGGGGCTGGTGGTAGCTCCTGGTGGATAAAAGGTGCTCTGAAAACCCTGCTCTGATGCTGTCTTGTCAGCACAAGCATTTATGGAGTGGTGTCTGTTTCACAGGTGTACTGTCAGAACATCCCTCTGGTGCCGGCTCTGCCCTCCGGCCTGCCCCCGTACGCCCCGGTGAGCCAGCCCACGGTCCAGTTCATCATGCAGGGAAGTCTTCCAGCTCTTGGCTGCGTGGCAGGACAGAGCCTCACCCCAGAGCCAGGCAGCCTGGCTACTGCATCTGAGCCAGGAATCCAAGCTGCTTCTGTTGGAAGTGCGGAGGAAAAGATCAAAGCACCCAAACCTTCAGTGGATAAAACAAAAAACGAGGAAGTGAGTGAATGCATAAAATTAATGAGCTGTTTATTTGAACTTTTTCATTTGGGGCATTTTTAAACTTTCTGTACTGTATTTTCCCAGCCCTGCTGGTTTTGGTGACTGACTGTGCTAACCCAGGAGCAGCAGGCAATCCTCTCTTTGAATTCATTTAGGCTTTATTCCACTTGAGGAAACGGATTGGTTTCTATTGGTTCATTGCAATAGGTCAGAGAGAGATTAAAACATCTGAAATACATTATTAAAGTTCTAAAACTTTCTTGCATGAGT
Organism: Hylia prasina; assembly: GCA_013397195.1. Taxonomy (NCBI): domain Eukaryota; kingdom Metazoa; phylum Chordata; class Aves; order Passeriformes; family Sylviidae; genus Hylia; species Hylia prasina. Next base: position 736,862 of record VYXD01002846.1, read on the forward strand.
ATTTGGAAGGGACTTTCCAGAAACCACCATGTCCAAGTTTCTCTAAAACACCTGGTTTTCTTGTTTCCTCTCCAGCTTTGAAATTAATGTCAATTCTCATAGCAGTCCTATAGAGAGTTGGGCAGTATCTTTTTGCTTATCAGCACTGAAAATGCAGAGGTAGTAAAGCATTTTGGAGATCTTTCAGTGCAAGTCCGTTGCTGCTGAGTTTTGGGTTTGCTGCCCAGACCACTGCTCTAGGCACAGTGGGTGCTAACACAAGAAAGAAAACCATTGTTTTGCTTTGTATCATAAAACAAAACAGTAAGATGCATTTCCCACTGAGCCTCCATTTATGAGCAGCAGTTGTTATGAACTTGTTTTGGTGGCACCTGTAATCATTACTTCATAGGCAACTCTGCAATTTTCAGATTGTCTTTAGAGCTATCTAAAGCTTTATATTTGCAGTTGTGGGTTGCTGCTTTTAGAATCTGATGCCTTTTGTTGGATGTGTGTTTATTTCAGAGCTGTTGGAAGGGAAGGAGGAGATCAAAATCAGGAAGCCCACATTGTAGTCACTTGCTTAAAACATTCTTTAAGACACAGAAAAAATGTTACATAAAGCAAGGGGTCTTCATACTGCAAACTGATACTTGTTTCAAGACAGTAATTGACAGTAAAGGAAATCACTTTGAGGTGATTACTTGGGTTGCTGAAATTGTGAAATGAGAATTTTCATTGTCTGAGTGTTTCTAAGAAAAACAGATTCAGAAGCCATTCCCAAGACAGCACAAGGTAATGAAGTTCTCTTTCCTGTGCAGTACATGAAGAAGCTTCACATGCAAGAAAGGGCTGTGGAAGAAGTGAAACTTGCCATCAAACCTTTTTACCAGAAGAGGGAGATTACAAAGGAGGAGTACAAGAGCATCCTTCGGAAAGCAGTGCAAAAGGTGAGGGCCCAGTGAAAGGAAGTGGAGAGGAGGAGCTGGGCAAGTCATTACATAAGTGGCAGTACTTTAGGTTGCACTTGCCATTTCAGCAATTACATGCCATAACTGGGTTAACAGATCTCTGGACCCTGACTGATGCTCTGCAGTCCTGTGGTGAAGCAGGAGCTGCTTTAAGCAGGACTGATTGGTGCCACTGATGAGAGCTGTCAGCCTGTTCCTTTCATGAGGTCGTGTTTTCAGTGGACAAGAACATTGCAAAGCTTTAGTTGCTTGCACTGAAATGTTACATGGTATCTGCCCTGGGTGAGAATGATCAAACCCCCCTCACCAAGACCTTCAGCCAGAATTCTAGCTGTTTCTGATAAAGTGAGAAAATACTTTGTGCATTAGGTCCTTGAGTATCTGTGGTGTCCCTGAACCTTGGGAGAGGTTCAATTTTGCTGATACTGATTTTTGTCTCAAAGCTTAATGATGAGTAGATCATGGCTACAAAACACACAATGATTGTAAGTAAATGTTGTCTGGTGAGGGGAAGTAATGCTCCTGTGGTCAAGGCACTTAATTGCTACCTCAGAGAACTGTATTTTGTCCCTGCTCTGCATTCTTGCTGTCACTGAGAAATCCTATCATAAATAAAAATTCCCACAGTAATGGCTGCAATTTCACATCTTCTGTGTGACCCATGTGAGCCATAATTTTGTTTGCAAGAGAGCTGAGCAGTGCCAATTGCTACAGAAATCACTGTGAACTCCTCTCTGAAGAGAGATAAAGTAACTTGTGTAGGGTCTGTGCTTTTTCCTGTCTCAAAATGGGTTATCAAAACAGCCAAATTCTTTTAATCTGAGCGTTGCTTCCTCAAAAACATCCCAAAAATGAGATACCAACACTTCCTTGGTTACCACGTGTTGTGCAAAACTGGGTGGATGGGTGGAAAAGCCTGCAGTAAAAATGAGTAATTTTGCTTAGAGGTGCCTCTGCATTTAGGTGGTGCTCCATAGATAAGCTGTGGGCCATTTCTGGAATGCTTGAAGGAAAATACTGCTCTTGTCTTTGTTTTCTGCTTTATGCATCCTGCTATGAGCCTGGGGGGTCTGTGCAGGAATTGGCTCCCCTGGACAGTTCAGGGTCTCTCTGCCACTTGCCTGAGCTGCTGCCATTAACCAAGTGCCTTTTCTGACCCCCTGCAGATCTGCCACAGCAAAAGTGGAGAGATCAACCCTATGAAGGTGGCTAACCTGGTGAAGGCGTATGTGGAAAAATACAAACATATGAGGAAACATAAGAAAACTGACAGTGAAGATACACGGGAAGTGGAAAACTGAGAGCAAGCCACAGCCAGCATGACTTGGACTGAACTTGTCCTAGCTGTGGACACTATGGGAATAACAGACCTGCAGTTGCATCCCACTGTAAGCAGAGTGCAGAGAAACAAGATGATAATAGACTTGATCTGTGGAACCTTCTCTTGAATTGTTTCCATATGGGAATGAATTTTGGACTTTTTTGGATTACCTACAGCTGTAGAACAAAATAACAATCAAATGCCTCAGACCAGCAGAGTAATTCAAGGGGAAACACAGAAGAGATTAATGTTTGGAACTCCCGGATTGCTGCAGTTTTCAGGGTTACTTTGATCACATTTTTGGGCTGTGCACTTGTCTTGCTAAAGTTTGGAACTGGACACCACTTTTCATACAGTATATTGAGAGCTATATACTGTTTCCCTTGTGTTTATTTATCGAAATATGGATTGTCTGTAGAAATTACTGATTTAATACTTGAAATGTTGTATTTTTAGCCCGTTGGATGGTGAGCGAAGCTTTACTCGCTCTGGCATTTGGGGATTGAAGAAATGAGCTAACCTTTACAAACTGACTTCAGAAACACTGCTCAAGCTGTGGTGTTAATTTACATTCTGTTGGAAGTACCTGGTTAGTGAAAAAATCTAATTTTGGGGTGGGAGATTGTGTTGCACTTGTGTAAATAATGCACTGATGGCTGGTTTTGTGTCTGCCTTTCAGGAAAAAAGCGAAACAAAAAGCAAGCATTGTCAATTTTCCATAACAAGCCCAAAGGATAAGGTTGAACTGATGTACAAAGCAGAAATGTGACAGAGTTTATAAAGTTATTTTGAATGGTTTTTGTCCTATAGCAGGAGTCATTTGTTTGTCTTCCGTCTGCCTCTTGGTCTGGCTGTTCTGTGTAAACATGCACGCTTGGCACTTGCATAAGGAATACTCTGTGTGTGGGAGAGGTTGGATTAGTGATGATTAGTGATTGTCCCTCCTCCTCTGCAGGAGAGCTGGTCTTCCTATGAAGAATCAAAGGAGTCCAGCACATATTCTGACTTACCTCAATTGCTTTAGCAAAATTCCTTGTCTGCAGGTACTGCAGAGCAACAGGTCTTTTATGTGACCGTCTGAAATGCAGACCCTTAAATGATATTCAGCACCCTTGAACCTGACTTGAATCATTCCCCATCAAATCCTGCTAGGGAGGAGATGTTTCACAGAGAAATTGAAGAGAAAATTGAAGTTACAACTCAGAAACTGGCTTTCCCTTCATGGGAACTGGTTTGGAGGGTTTATTTTTTTTCACTATTTAAACAAAACAAGCCTATATACCACTAGTGTGTGGACTGGAATAATGCTTCACTCCCATCACTGACTGTGCTAGAGGAGTGTTCATGGATGAATCCTGAGCATTTTGGAGTTAATCTTCCTTGGTTCTGTATGCTTCCTCTATGGAAGTGCAGCCTGGATGGATGATAAGGAACTGATAACTTTGGAGTGCTTTGCAGATTTTTGGAAAAGACAATATTGACTGTGGAAGAACAGTTGGCAGAGAAGGTATAGTTGTCAAGTTAAACTTGGAGCTAGAATATGTATGTGGAACATGTGTGTGGGGCTGTAAATACAAACACTGCTGATAGACTTCTTGACAAACTAAAAATGCAGGAACTTTAATGGTACTGTTGGCACAAGAATGAGAGAATGTGATCTGGTTGTGCATACTTAGGCTGGAAATTGGACACCTCTGAGTATCTCAGAGGAGCAATTCTGCCATAACCTGTCTGTATGCAGAGTGAAAAAGGGTAGGTAGTGTGAAAAACAAGGCTTGATAGAAGCCAAACAATAGAAGCAACTACACTGTTTACCAGGAGGACAGCATCCGTCTGTTCATTCCTTGGGCTGTTTCACTGCTTTAAATTCTTGTTTCATATTACCCTTGAACTGGCAATAAAGATGAGAGCCTGTTGCAGGGTGTACTAGGATTGCCTGCACTGTGAGGCCTGTTAAATTTGTTACCTCTGCACCTGCCATTGCCTGAGGAGCACTGAGGCTGAGAACTGCACCCTCTGCATGTGCTTTCTGCTGAATTTACATGAACAAGAGTACTGGTTCTTTCATTCTGTCTGCCATTAAAATGTAATTATCAAATTGTAAGCTGCCTCCTGGGAGAGGCAATGAGAAACATACCTAAAAATGCCTCTTCTGGCACATTCTAGAAAAGAGTTTTTCTAGTATACTGTGTATACTACTTGCTTACTTTTCTCCCCCCTTTCTGGTTGACCCTCTTGGATCAGATGCTGCTACCTGTTTAAGGAAAGAAATCTTTTTTATTCAATACATGCTGTAGTTTGGTAACAGTATAACCTCTTTTTAGTGGCCTTTCATTCCTGTGCAAGACTGGTGATGCCAAAAGCTTCTTCAGAACAGGCAGGGAGGGATACTTCACCAGGAATTTGACTCAGGACCTACTCTGCCACCATGTTTGTCTCACAGGTGACCTCCAGTACTGCTTTTGGGACATAACCCTGGCCCTGCCATCTGGCCAGAGATGCTCAGGATCTTGAGAGCTGCTCTGAGGTTGGCTGGAGGAGAGGGTGGGGTTCCCTGGCAGAGGTCAGGGAGGCAGGAGTGACACAAGGGGAGGAAGTGAAAGGGGGAGGTGAATGCCTGCAGGATCCAGCTGGTGCCACACTGCAGGGTCATGGCCCAGCCCAGAGCCTGTGAGCAGCTGCCCTGGCTCTTCACTGCTCTGACTCAGTCGTGGTGGGAGTTTGCCTTATCCATGAGGGAGAGACTGGGCACTTGGGAGAGGGTGAAGGCTTGCTTTCCTGCTGGGCTTGGAGCATGTCGCACATTTCCATGGTGATGCTGAGAAATTACGAAGAGTCAGTCCTGAGCAGGGTGCATTGCATAAGGGGATGCCATGCTTGGTGTCATGAGAGGAAGTGAAACAAGGGAAAGGAAAGCAAATCTAACCATATTTTGCTCTGTTAATCATGATTCCCTTCCTGCTGGCGCTCTCCTCACCTGCAAATCTCTCTTCTCTAAACAGCCTCTGTTTGAGGACGTTCTCAGCCATCACTGAGGCCCTGCCTGTGTGCCCTGTCCTTTGGGGAACCCCACTGTGCTTCTGTTATTTCTCCAGTCTCTCGTGACTGGGAACATCCCTGCAGGGAATCACAGCGTCATCTGGAGGGGGAGGATGTGAAAGAGGAAGTGTCTGAGCTCACTGGCCCTGGCCTGGGTGCATCCCTGTAGCTGTGGTCAAGAGCTGCGAGTGGGCTGGCCGAGCTATTTGGGGCACAGCTGTGCTGACATCAGCTCTGCCCCTGCAGCCCACTGCTGGGGTTAGAAAACTCCCAGGTTTGGGGTAGATGCATCTGTGGCTGGAGCTCTTGCAGGGCGCAAAGCATGAGAGCAAACCTGTTGATGTGATACTTGGGCTGCAGGTCAACATCTGGTGGGAACTGTTCCTGCATCTTCAGTCCCAGCCAAGATCCTCGGCTTCAGTTCCTCTCTTGGGAGGACACAGGAGCTGTTCAAGCAGTAATTGTGGTTGCACTGTTCAACAAGCTCCTCTGCTTTCCCTTGCTGCCCAAAATTATCCCAAAGTCATGCAAAAAAAAAAAAAAAGAAAAAATGGTCTGCAATTCCAAAGGGTCAAAGTCTCTTTTAACCATCTTCCCTGTCCCATGCGTTCAGGTCAGGAGGAGGAGAACAGATTGCATGAGTGAATCTCTCTACCCAGAGGCTGCATGTGCTCCCTCCCACAGTCCTGAACCATTCCATGCTGGAGAGCCTTGACCTGGACAGGAACAAGTTCAGGAGCACCACCGGCATTTCTAAGCTTTGCAACCTCCAGAAGCTGATACTGATGAGTTTGTGGACTTTCCCAATGAAATCCAGAGCCTGGTCTGTTTGGAGAGGGTTGAGCTGAATCAGAATCAAATCTGGATCATCCTGGAGGGGGTCTTCTCCCATCTCCCCAGGCTCAAACATCTGCAGCTGAACAACAGCCCTCTCTGTGCCCTCCCCAGGGACCTGGCAGCTTGACACAGCCTCCAGTACCTCAACATCTCCAACAACCTGTTCTGGACCTTCCCACAGCCTGTCCTGCAGCTGGCACATTTACAGGAGCTCCATGTGCAGATTAATGCCCTTCTCCAGCTCCCCAGGGAGCTCTTCCAGGGACAATCCTTGAAAATGTTAAAGGCCAGTGGGAACCCCCTCCGGGAGCCACTCAGTGAAGTGTGTGCTGATGGGCATTCAGCAGATCTGGAATTATTTCAACCAACTTCAGCATGGTTTGGGGCAGGAGGACAAGAGGGTCAAGACCATGTTCCTGGGACCTCACTGGTGGGAAAGTCCACCATCTGCAGAAACCTGAAGCAAGGGCAATCCAAACTGGTGCCCAAGGAAGACTGAACAGTTGGGACAGAGATCACTGAGTTCCAGATCAAGGACTTCACACTTCTCCTGTGGGACTTTGCTGGCCAGCTGGAATACTGCATGACTCACCATGTGTCCATCACCCCACTGGCACTCATCATCAATCTTCACATGTGAGTACTGAGCTGGTTTGGATTCCAGGTAGAGTGGGGAAACTAAAAAGGAGCTGGGGAAACTTTACACTGCACAAATTCACACCATTTCCATTGGACCTTGAAGCCTGGTCTTCTCACCATTGGCATAGCCAGGTCTCCCCCTTTTTGCAGATCAACCTTTTAATCCACCAGGTCTGTCATCACCTTGCCAAAGGCCTCTGTTTGGAGGGATTGACTAAGCATCAACTCCTTATGTGACAACTGAACCCCATCTAAATGGATTTGATTTCTGCAAGAAGTAAATCCCTGTGATCCCTCCTGTGTCCTGTGGTGTTCCCTGAACATGGAGGAAGCGTAAGGTTAGGTTTGGTGCTACAGAGGGATGCTCTCATCCACAGCAGGGTTTGACTCTGCTACACCTCATAGCTTAAGGATGGGGAACAGAAGGATGAGCTTGGATACAGCCCACATCAGCTTCTGAGATCTGGGCTCTTGTCCAGTGAGCTCCTGGGACAGCACAGAGTGTGTGGTCAGGCCTGTACTGGTGGAAGTTGGCTGGAGATCCAGAGGGTAAGATGTGAATTTGGGATTTTCTTTTTCTCCCTCCCCAGGTACCGAACTAACAACAAAACTTTCAAGGAGCTGGTTGGTTTCTGGATCAACAACCTGTCCACGTGAGTCCCAGACTCGGTGGTGCTTCCTGTGGGAACCCATGTGGACTGCTGCCAGGAGCAGGAGAAGTAGCAGAGAAGACACAAGACATCATGGCCAGGATCACAGCCATGCTGGCAGAGAGAAAAAGCAACCTTGCTCACTTCATCGACAACCTGGAGGGCAGTGAGGGGCCCAAGTTTTCCGTGGACCAGTGGGAAAGGCTGAAAGAGATGGAGAGTTGCACATTAACCACAGGGCTGAGGTTATCCTGGGTTCTGGATGGCTGAGGTCACCCTGCTGTCTCTGGCAGCCCAGTGTGCTACTGGCTAAGGACCTGGTGTTAATGCATCAGGCCACTCCTGCAGCCCCTCCCCAGGCTGGGGTGGACATGGTAACCCCTGGCTGTGACCTGCAGGGGCCTTGTCCCTGGTAGGTGATGGACATCTCCTCCTGTGGCTTGTAGCAAGTGCCTGAGGAGGAGTGTGAGGGGTCATTTACCATCACCAGGTGATTTTCAGGAACTGCCACAGAACCGAGGTGTGCAGGAAGTACCCTCTGAAGCTGAGCCAGTGGTGTGTCTCACCATGAGGGTGACTTCATGGCCATTAGGTCCCTGCTTTACCTCACAGGCTAGGAAACTCTGGATGTGCTTTTGTCAGGTGTGTGCTTCCTCTTTTGCAGACCTTAAACTTAGTTGCTGCAACCGCACGGATCCCCATGACATCAAAAAGCTCGAGGCCACTATTTTGAAGCCTGTGAAGAATGAGGAGCCCATCCCTGAGGTTGTCCAAGGGCTGCCACCCATGTACAGGCAGGTGGAGCTGCCATCGTGGATGTGGCACAGAGCCAGGCAGACCCTGGTGAGTGCTGTCACCCTGCCACACCCTTCTGAGAGGAGCTTGTGTCCCGTGCCTGGGACAGGCTCTCTCCAGTGCTTTCCTGGACTGGGGATGGGCTCTCCAGTGCTTGCTGCACCTTCTGGCCCTGTTTGTGTGGCACTGGGGTCACTGCTGATGAACTTGCAGTGTTAATGCTGAGCACGCCTGAGCAGGCCACATTGTCTGGTTTCTTGCTTTCCAGTGATGTTTTTCTCCCCTTTTCCCTGTATAAGCAATTAAAAACATCTTGCAGGAAGGAGCTACACAGCTTTAATGCAACTGTGTGGTTTTCTACCATCTACATCCTGGCTAACTTTATTTAATGGCCCCTACCCTTCCCCAGACCCTTTTTCCATGTGTACTGTGACTTAGCGGGACCAGCAGGCAGCTCCAGTCCCTTGCTTATATACCTAAAGCAGTTATGAGCACCACCAGTTCCCAGTGAATCTCTGGCCACTGTAGGATTAGAGAACAAGGAGCAAATGCTTTTCTTTTGTGGACATAAACCAGATTTTCTTGCCTGTCTCTCTGCATTGCTGAATGACAGTCTGAGGTTTAACTGGCAATCTGAGGTTTTCTGGCTGGAAACAAATCTGCTTCCTCAAACAATAATAACCTCCCCCCTCCAGTATTAGCCTCATTTTTCAGAAAGTCCTGGCAGGCTGTTGCCACTGCTGAGGCAAGGCAAGGCTGTGGGAGCTTCAGGCTGGCAGTTAGACAGCTGAGGAGGGGTAGAACATTTTTGGTCCCAGTCACCAAGCATCACTCTGACCCCAGCTACTTCCCCAGGGATGGCATAGGTGATGTGGGATGCTGCTGGTGTTTGCTGGCTCTCTGAAGCATCTGCCTTGGAATGCTGTGTCTGATAGATGCATGCTGAGCTCCTGCATCTCCCTCTAGGCATGATGGACCTCCAGTTCCTACTCAGCAAACTCTCCAAGTGGGAGCATCTGGCCAGAGAACTCCTCCAGGACACCCTGCAGTACCTCCACCACGTCGGGCCCCTCGTGTGGTATGAGGAAATCAAGCACTTGGAAAGTACCATCTTTCTCCAGCCTACATTTTTAAAAACAATGTTCAAGGTCAGTGTGGGGATCAGGACCATCTCTGTGGAGCCCAAGCTTTGCTGGGCTCCTCTCACTGCCACCTCATCTCTCCTTCTCTTCCCATGCAGCTCCTGGTGGGCACCACCACATCCAGCAGCTGGAGAGCATCACTGTGGAGACACTGATGGGGGGACATGCCACAGCAGAGACAGAGACAACTGGGTGTGGACCTTCAGGTAAAGGCAACCTGTGCCACCAGGCTCTGCGTGCCTTGGTGAAGCACCAGCTCTGTTCAGAAGGGATGTCTTTGAGGAAATCGTGGGACAGAGGGAGAGGGAAGCCCTTCAGCCTCCTGGAGGTCTTTGAGCTCTGCCTGGAGGTGAAGCACACTGAAGCACTCATCCTGCAGGGAGTTTGTGCCTGGGAAGCCATGGGAGACAACATGGAGCCAAGGCGATTCCTGGTACTTGTTCCCAACCTACCTGAACCAGATAGAGGAGGTGTGTGAGGTGTGGGGAGGAGATCACCCTGAGGACCTCCACATCTGTGCCTACTTCTCACCCAAAATACCTGAGCTCTTCCTCCACAGGTGAGCGCTGGTTTCTGGCCGTCAGTGAGGTGGTGGGATTGAGTTTGCTCAGTCCAGTGCCAGGAGGGCCCTCAGCAAGCCCTTGGCTGTTGAGGCTGTATCTGCTGAGGCCTGAGGCTGGGGATCAAGGTACCAGGGTGCCACACAGGTGTGGGGCCCTGGGTGAGCCCCTCGTGATGTTCACTGCCTGCGTGTGAGCAAAGGCCATGCTCCTGCTGGTTCACCTTTCATCTGTGGGGGTGTTTGGCTAATCTGTGCCCATGCAGGCAGGCAGAGGTCTCACAGTCTCACCCAAGAATGTGCTAATTTCTATGGGTGTTGGAACTGTACCAGTTTTTGGAACTTCTCCTGGTTTTCTGGGCTTGTGTCTAGAGTTTTATCTGATGGTATTGTGGTTAAACCCCAACCGGCAGCCAAACACCACAGAGCCACTCACTCACTCTCTCCAGCTGGGTTGGGGAGAGAATCAGAAAAGTGAGAAAACTCATGGGTTGAGATAAAGACAGCTTAATAGTTGAAATAAATTATAATAGTAACAGTAATAGCAATAATAATATTGTAATGAAAAGAAATCAGCAAATAGAGAAATAAAACCCAAGAAGAGGTGATGCAAATAAGAAACAATTGCTCAGCACTAACCAACTCATTCCCAGCCTGTTCCCAAGCCTGTCCCCCAGCCAGCTCTCCCCCAGGTTTATATGCTGAGTTGAAGCCACTGGGTATGGGATAACCCTTTGGTCATTTGGGGTCAGCTGTCCTGACTGTCCTCTCCCAGCCCCCCCAGTGCAGGGCAGCCTGAGAACCTGAAAAATCCTGAACTTGATGTAAGCCCTGCTCAGCAGCAACTAAAACATCAATGTGTTATCCACACCATTCTCATCCTAAACCCAAAGCACAGCACTGTACCTGCTACTAGGAAGAAAATTAACTCCATCCCAGACAAAACCAGGACAAGATGGCAAACTCTGGAAGGATCTCTTGGTTTTAAGAGGCTGCTCCTGCTGCTTGAGCTTTAAGTAGGGGAAGGTCCTCATTTGGTGTCTGTTCTTACTGAAACTCGGTTCATATTTTCAACTTCATCTGGTGCCACATTTTCTCACAGCATTAGGGATAACCTAGGAGAAAAGTGGTGAAAGCCATGGGCAATCTCCTTGCATGTTCCAGGTGAAAGCTGGTTCCTTCTTTTCCATGCACTGGGTGGCCAAGGTGACCTGCCTGCTTTTATGCAATGGCAAACCTCTGCTGATCAAACAGAATAACCAGAGGGCCTACGGTTACCTGAAGCTCTGCTGCAGGAAGCCATCAGAAAGGACAGGTAAGATCCATATTTTATGACTCCCAATCCCATGTCTCTCCTTAGCTCTGCTCCTGCCACTTCCAGCCCTATGGGAAGTGTCCCAAGAAGCCTCTGCCACATGTCCTAGTCCGGCCTGGATCTACCAGCAGTCCACTTAAATGTTTCCCCTTTCTACATGCAATTCTGTTCAGGACTCCTCTAGAGGTATCACATGAAAGTGGAAAGTCAAGTTTCCAGGCCACTGGAGGAGCCCCCAGCACAGCCCTCTGCTCACTATCACATGACAAGCTACAGGACCACCACCTTTGGGCCCAGCAGCACCCAGGTCACTGGGCAGGTAAGGACACTGCTACCTCCCCTTGCCCAGGGACCAGCAGTGATGGTCAGGCTCCTGAAATGAGGGGGTGCAGTTGCTTGCAGCCTGGGGAGGGCACAGCCCATCTTGAGGCAGCCCTCTGGTTTCCACACTCCTCCCTGAGATACCACCCCCTCTGCACCTCTGAGCTGGCAGTCTGGTGTTTCATGTTGTAGTCACTGCCTCATTTTTCCAGAACATCTCCAGTGAGTAACTCTGGGCCAGTGCTTAACGAAGAATTACTTTGGTTTAGCCCAAGGCAAGCTGTCCTCAACACATTCTGCTTGCAAGTCATGTTTGTAGCCTTCATGCATGGAAATAAATGCATTGATAAATGTGTCCCTTCACACTGGGAAGTCACCTCATCTACTCAGATTTAAGGGGAAGAAGGGGCTGATAAAGCTGATACCAGCCTGTCTCAGCAGGGACATTGCTGAGACAAGGCTGGGCAGGGACCCCCGTGGTTTTGGGGGTAGAAGAGGGTGGTGAAGATTTCGGACTGATAGTAGAGGCAGATACCCAGGCAACAGCAGCAAGAGAGAACTACATTTCTTTACATATATATTTTAACTTGGAAAAATTAAGAAAATAAATCTGTAAATTACCCACTCCACAAAAGCACATACTAGAAGCTGACAGGCGAAAAGCAAAGTGTGAGCTCCAGGACTGGTCAGTGAAGCTGTCCTTGGCTTGGGGGGTGCTGGTTTGCAGAGCCTGGGATGCCCAGTGGTCCTGCTGCCTGTGCCAGGGCCATGGGGCAGGGCAGGCAGGCTCAGCCCAGCTGCATGTTGTACTGCTCAATGAGCTCCATGAGGTCGAAGGAGTTGGAGAGCTGCAGGCTGATGGTGTGGCTGTCCAGGGAGGAGGCTCCCTCCTGCAGCACCTGCTCATAGTAGTACTCGCAGAACTTGGGCACCAGCTGCAGCAGCAACACATCGGGGTTAGGGCCAGCTGCCTGATATGGCTGTGACAACCCGCATGGCCCTGTCCTCCTGGAGTGCAGGGAGGAGATGTCTGGGGCACCCTTTGTGTCCCCCAGCCCCTGAGGATCCCGGTCCTTGGGCAGGTGCCTTCCACACCATCCCACCCAGACGTTGAGTGTCCTCTGGCCCACCCTTGGCCCATGTTTTCCCTGGTCCCCAAGGGTTTCCTCTCTGGTGATGCCGCCCTACATGCCTTCAAGGGTACCCCTCCCCTGTCACTCAATTCCCCCACCTCTCTCAGCCCCCAAGGTACCCCCTCCTTGGGTAGCCAGATGTTCACCTGCCCCAGATCCCAAGGGCTCCCAGATTCCCATCTCCACTGCACACTGAGGGCCTCCCTTCTTGAGCACCCAAGCACTCACTTCCCCTGGCCCCTGAGGCTCCCCCTGCCCAGTCCCTGAGAAAATTCTATCACTTCTCCATCACCTAGGAGTCCCCATCCCTCATCCCAGGATCCCACCCGCCTCAATCACCAAAGGTCCCTCTTCAGGCATCCAGAGCCTCCATCTCCCACCCAACTCAACCTCGAGGGTCCCCCTCCTCAGTCACCCAGAGTCCCACCTCCCCTGGCCTCCATGAGTCTCTCCCCTTTCCTGGGCAGCAGTGGGATAGTGGTGGGTTTTGGCTACGGCACCTTGACCAGGATGAGCTTGGACTCCTTAGGCTTGGCCTTGGAGAAAGCCTGCCCAAAGCAGAGGTAGATGGTGAAGTCGGGGGATCGCCGCCTTTGGCCGTTGCGGAAGTCCCTCAGCTCTGTGAGGCAAAACAGGGCTCAGGTTTGGGATGAGCCTGGGGGAACAGAGGGGCTGGGAGGGTTTGGATGCCTGTAACGTCCTGGGGCTGGCTCCCATGAGCCCCAAACCAGGCTGGGCAGGAAACAGGGAACTATGTGACACCCCTACCCACCCGTGCAAAACTCATTGAAGTCAAAGATGGGCGTTTCCTGGTCCCGGCAGAGCAGGTTGGGTGGGGGCTCCTCGACCCCCTCGAGCTGCTGGGACAAGGCCCAGAACACCCTGCACTTCTCCCAGCGGGTGGCAAAGACCTTGTAGGCGCGTTGCTCCAGCTGCAGCCCCGCGATGCCCAGCAGCTCCTCGGTCATGCGCCGCTGCTTGCCGTCGGCCACGCTGGCGGGGCTGGGGAAGTGCACCACGTGCCAGGGGCACGGGGCCTCCGGCAGCCTGGGGGGCCGGTACGTCAGCAGGCAGCGGCTGCTGCCAACCATCTCCCGGTGGAACTCCCTCCCCCGGTAGTAGATGGTGACATCCAGGATGGAGACGATGCCATCTGCACCAGGAAGGGATCAGCAGCCGCATCCTCCAAACGGAAATGCTCCCCCCTCCCCAAAGCGCTCCCCCAAGCACATTTACTGTTAATGATTGCAATAATAATTTACAGCTGTTAACAGTGAATAACCCTCACCTGTGTTGTCCAGCAGCAGCCGTGGCTGTGGCACAGGGCTGGGGGCAGGCACGAACAGCGTCGCCTCTGCCGCGTACTGCATGGGCACGGCCAGGTGGCACGGCGGCGGCACGGCCCCTGCGGCGGGAATGAGCAGCATCGGCGTCACCATTCCAGCTGCTTTGGCACCACCCTGCCCTCTTCCCAACCCATTATGGCATTCCCACAGCCAGGGCCAGAGCCTGCCCCACGGCACCCACCCGTCTCCTCAGGCGGCAAGAGGCCCGTTGGTTGGTAGGTGTCCAAGGTAGGCTGCTCCGCCGTGGGCACCCATTGTGCAAACGTCGTGGGAGGGAAGCAGCTGTTCTGGTTGGTGTCTGCGTAAGGCTGGAGCAGGGTGTCCTGGTGGGAGGTGTGCCCTGCAGGGAAACCACCCATGGGAAGGTGCTGGGGTCACTCACAGAGGCAGTCACCAACTCTGCACCCCCTGGGCAGAGCTGGTCTCACCTGCGGGCACCCAGGATGGGCCCAGCGAGCCAAGGTCGTGGGGAGAGATGTCACACTGCTGCAGCAGGTCCTCCAGAATTGAAAGCTGCGTGGAATCAGTGTTTCCTAAGGGGAGCACAGTGGGTTGGATGTCTCACAGCCACAAAATCGGTCCCAGCTGAGCCAAGTGGCCCCCCAAAAAAAGATTGTGGGACTAGTGCTTACCTGGGACAGCAACTGCTGAGGCCATGTCTTGGGGGTGGAGCTCCAGCTGGAAATGGAAGGAGAATGGGATCTTACTGCTGTGGTTGCCAGGCATCCAGCCTCCCCCAGCCCAAATTTTGGCCAAGTACTGGGCTGCAGCTTGGGAGCAATGCTTGTGGCATGGCAGCAAGTACCCCCCTTTGTTTGCTGTGCCCACCCAGCTACCTGCAGCTGCTGTTGTGCTGCCTGCTGGTCCTCCACAGGGTTTGGGATGCTGGAATCTCCCTCCTTGCTGTGCTGGAAGTCGGCTGAAAGGACAGCACCAAGAATGGGAGGTCCTGAGATTGCCCACCCCACCCAACACAGCCCCTCCATGGGGCAAGGCTCACCTGAGACAATGGAGAAGACCTTGTGGGGGTCATCACCACGCTTGGAATGGTCCTGTTCCAGCTTGAACATGTGGGTGCTGCTCAGGGCACAGCGGAAGTTGGTCTTCCACTTGGCGGGGTCCTGGGAGCCTTCCTCATAGCGCCCACTGACCTTTGCCCAGGCCTGGGGGTGCAGGGGGGTGAGCACGGGGTCCTTGGCTCCGTGAGCATGGAGGTTTCCAGGGATGACTGCTCTTCCCCCACCTTCCCAGCTCCCAGCTTGAAGACCTCAGCTTGCTGCCGGTCACCATCCTGTCCCACACACCTTGAAGAACCTGAGGCTGCTGCTGGCGACCCCCACCCCGCCCACCTTGAGGATCTCCACGTCGCTGCTGGTGACACTCATCCCACCCACCTTGAAGACCTCCAGGTCAGTGCTGGTGATGTCCTTCCTGGCGTTGTGCTTCCAGGGGACGCGGAAGATGGTGTGGGCAGAGTCCATCCAGCGCAGCCCCGGGTAGCTCCCGCTGTTGATGGCGTTCAGCAGCCACTGTCCGAACCGCAGCTTCTGGGCTTCCCTGCGGGCGCGGGGCCGTCACCGGGGGAACCGGGGCCACCCGGAGACGGCGGGCCGGGGGTGCTGGGCTCCGCTTACCCCTCCTTTTCCGGCGCTGCCATGGTGCCGGGTCCGTACAGCCCCTGTGCCGTGCCGTGCCGTGCCGCGCCGGGCGGTGACCTGGGCACGGGGACGGCCTCCTCCTGCCCGATCCTTTATCCGCCCCTCCCGTTTTCCTGGAAATCACGTGTCCCTTCCGAAAGTGAAAGTGCGGCCGCTCCCTCGGCGGGGCGGTGTCGCCGCTCCCGGGAGTGCCCGCGGGATGCTCCGGCCCCGGGAATGCCGCCGCGCAGCCCCGCGCACCGCCTCCCCAGACTGTCAATAATGAAAATAATTATAAAATAAATGAGGTAATTATAAATTATCAAACCGAACCTAAAGCTGAGCGTGGGACACCCGGAGCGCAGGGGGTGGGCCGCACCCGCTCCAGCCGGGGCTTCCCGGGGCTGGAAAGCCCCGGGCCACGTCCAGATGTTTGTTTTAATCCTTCTCCCGGCTGCCTTGGCTTGCACCTTAAGGCCGTGCTGCCAAAAATGACAAACCAATAAAGGCCAAAGTGCGGCGGGCAGCGCTTGGCACCGCGGCAGAGGCGAAGCAGCCCATGCCCCCGACAGGAGGCGGGTCAAGGGCAGCAGCAGCGGCCACCCGGCTCTTCCCTGAGCCCTCTGAGCTCTGCGGGGAGCAGTAACAACAATCCAAACTCCCTGAGAGGTTTTTCGAGTTCCTTACCCAAGGACCAGGAAAGGGTGGAGGGGTCAGCCTTTTCCCCAATGTGCCGCTTGTTTTTGAGGAAATTTCTTCATTCCAGGAACTCTCTACTGCCTACTAAGGCACTCTGGTTTTTCAGAACACTGCCTTTGTTTCCCAGGAAATTTCCCACTTCCTTCCTGAAAAAAAAATCCCCCGTTGCTCTGCAGAATTTCCCAGTCACTTTGCAGACTATTTCCTCCTTGTTTCCTGGGAAATGTCATTGTTGCTTTCCAGAGCCCTCCACTGCTGTCTACAATTTTTCCCTCTGCTTAGAGGATCTCCAATGCTTTCCTGGGAAATTTCCCTGTGGCTGGTACTCCCTGGTGAGAGGAAAGATCATGTCTTTACAATTAGACGGGTGAAGGTGTGTGTGTTAACGTTTTTGAAACGGGTCCCACTGTCCCCACGGACTTTGGGCAGCAGGTTTGTGGCAGAGCCCAGACAGCTCGGCTCCCGAAACAGACACGGCTCTGCACAGCCTGAGCTCCTGAGCTTTGGGGGAAAATAGCAGGTTCCAGGGGGGAGGATGTGGTGGGCAGTTCGGGAGGGCGGTACCTTCCTCCTGCCTCGGCCAGTGGGGAAAGGAAGAGGGAAACGTGCGGCCGGGAGTTTAGGATAACAGGAGGGTGCTCTCCTGGAACCTTGAGAGAGAAAATCCCGCAGCTGTGTGCCCTGGTGGGCGCTCTCCCTTTATCTGAAGGGAGTTGCAGGACTCCTCTGCCTCTTCTTTGGGCATAAACCCCTGGAGTTTGTGGAGTTTTCCTGATAATTGGGAACTTGACTGCGATCCTTCCACAGTTGGGTCCAGCATGAGGCAGGAGGAGCTGGGGACGCCTCACCCAGGTTTGGTGCCCAGCTCTGGCCAGCACCAGGAGATTGATTTGGTACCTGAGAGTGTCCAGGAGACAGAGGAGAGGTGGACCAGGGGGGTCCATGAAGAGACCATAGGAATGGACAACTGGACATGGATGCCTAGGAGGGACAGGAAGGGACAAGAAGAGTCTTGGCAAATCTCACCGGTGAGTACAACTTCGGGGAGTAAAACATGGCAGGATGCCCAGGGTGGGCAATAAAGGAAAGTTGAAAAAAGGTCTCGAGTAGAGGGTGATGATCCCAAAATACCTCTGAAGGGTTCTTTGGGAGGATGTTGGGTTGGTTTGCACATTCTCCCAGAAGTAGTCGAAGACAGGGATGCCCAGATGGGGCAATAAGGGGCGCCGAGAAAGGGTCTCGGCAACCCACACCCCCGAGCAGGCAATACCGTATTGGTTTGGGAAAGGTTGAAGGGGAGTGTCCTGAAATGTGGTCAAGGCCAATAGCAGCCTGAGGCTTCGTGAGAAGGAAAGAACAGTAAGGACTGGGAAGTTCTCTGCCTTATCTTCAAAATCTGCAGTGTAATTAATACAGGGCCAGCTGCAAGTCGTTTGTATTCCTGGCTTCCAGGAGAGGGAAAACAGGTAGGTATTTTTCCTACACCCTCACCCCTCCCCGGGCCATTATGAAGCCAGAGTGGGGGATTTGGGTTTGTCCACTTGCCGCTCAGGATTTAAGGGTGTTTTTCCATGGTGAGCAGCGCTGAGGCAGAGGTGTGAGAGTGCAGGACCGGCAGCACGGGCTGGGACCGAGCCGAGGCTGTGGGACAGCCGGGGCTCAGCTCCGGGCGTGCCCAGCGCCACCACCCCGCGGGCTGGGGCTGCAGCGGCCCCGGCCCTGAGGCTGCGGGACCTTCCGTCCGCCTGCCCGTGCCTGTGGCACTGTCCCTGCCCGCTGAGCTGTGCCAGCGCCCGGTGCTTCTGAGAGCTCCTGGTGCCGGGAGAGTGGCCCCGGGGCCCGGATGCGTGTGCTGGGGGTGTCTGGACACTGCGGCTGGACGGGGAGCGGCTTTGGTGTGCAGCGTAAGGTACAGGGACTGGCTTTGGTATGTGGTGTAAGAGACAATGTGTCACCAAAGCCTGGCCTGATGCAAGGAGGGATTTTGTCATTGTGGAGGCGGGTGATTTTGCAAAGAATTTGGCAGCTGTGGGAGGGTAAGACCTCACAGGCAGCAGAAGCAGGGGCTGGAGAGGAGGCTGAGAGGGCCCTTCCAGGAATTGTTTAGAAAGGCATCTCAGGTATATAAAATAGATGAAATATGTGAAAGAAGGCATGAAGAAAAGGTAAAGATACAGGCAAGGATAACGGCACAGCTTTTACAACCCCCAACAGAAACAAGTGCAGGGAGCCCCAGGACCAAAGGGAAGGGGATGGCCACCAGGACAGCAGCTGGGAAAGAATCAGTGTGCCATTTGTAAAAAAGAACATTAGAAATGGATTGCTAAGGGTGTCAGGATCTGCTTGTTCCAGGGGCTCACCACACTGGAGCCCTTGCTGAACCAAGAAGTGTTTCCTAGCAGACACGGGAACTTCCCTGTCTGATTTGAATTTTATGCTAAAGGGGAGCAATTGTTCAAATGTTCTTTTGGTAAGTGGGAAAGGTGAGCAGGTGCATTTTATTCAACCACTAATGGAGAATGCGTGTGGGGATGTGACTTACCACTTGTGTTATCTTCAGAGCTGCCTTTGCCCATTCCCTTCAAACACATTGGACAGGGTTGGGAGAGGCCAGAAAGAATGAACAGTAAGTTGCCTTGTGTCCACTGAGTTGTTTTTGACTTTGTGTAACAATATTCATCACTTCGGGGTTTTTTTTAACCCAGGTTAAGACTCTGTACTGACTGTGTGCAGCACAATTGAAGGGCTACAGTGATCCAGGTGGGTTCTCTGGCTTGCTCAGATCCTGCTGATGAGGAGCCAACTCCTGGAGAAGAAGATGAATGGAAGGACCAGGCAGGGAAGGAAGCTGGGGGAGACTCTGCTTCACATCCCTGCCCTGCCAGCCTGGGTATGATGAGCTGATGTGGGGTGCTGCAGGCTGCTCCCCTGAGAGCACAGAACCTCAGGGGTTCTTGAGGTTGTTTGGGGTTCCTTGAGGTCACTGGAGTCCCTGGTAGGGGTTACTTGAGGGCATTTGGGGTTACTAGAGGTCGTTCAGTACCTGTTAGGGGTTACTTCAGGTCATTGAGTGCCTGGTGGGGGTTACTTGAGGTCATAGGGGTTACTCGAGGTTATTGAGCCCCTGAGAGAGGTTACTTGAGGTCATTGNAACCAAGAAGTGTTTCCTAGCAGACACGGGAACTTCCCTGTCTGATTTGAATTTTATGCTAAAGGGGAGCAATTGTTCAAATGTTCTTTTGGTAAGTGGGAAAGGTGAGCAGGTGCATTTTATTCAACCACTAATGGAGAATGCGTGTGGGGATGTGACTTACCACTTGTGTTATCTTCAGAGCTGCCTTTGCCCATTCCCTTCAAACACATTGGACAGGGTTGGGAGAGGCCAGAAAGAATGAACAGTAAGTTGCCTTGTGGCCACTGAGTTGTTTTTGACTTTGTGTAACAATATTCATCACTTCGGGGTTTTTTTTAACCCAGGTTAAGACTCTGTACTGACTGTGTGCAGCACAATTGAAGGGCTACAGTGATCCAGGTGGGTTCTCTGGCTTGCTCAGATCCTGCTGATGAGGAGCCAACTCCTGGAGAAGAAGATGAATGGAAGGACCAGGCAGGGAAGGAAGCTGGGGGAGACTCTGCTTCACATCCCTGCCCTGCCAGCCTGGGTATGATGAGCTGATGTGGGGTGCTGCAGGCTGCTCCCCTGAGAGCACAGAACCTCAGGGGTTCTTGAGGTTGTTTGGGGTTCCTTGAGGTCACTGGAGTCCCTGGTAGGGGTTACTTGAGGGCATTTGGGGTTACTAGAGGTCGTTCAGTACCTGTTAGGGGTTACTTCAGGTCATTGAGTGCCTGGTGGGGGTTACTTGAGGTCATAGGGGTTACTAGAGGTTATTGAGCCCCTGAGAGAGGTTACTTGAGGTCATTTGGGGTTACTTGAGGTCATTGAGTGCCTGGTGTTACCTGAGGTTATTTGGGTTGAACAGGAGGCCCAGTTAGCACAGACTTTGTGCTGTCCATAACATCCAGCCAGGCCTGCAGAGACAGCAGCCAGGACAGCTGGACATGGGGGCAACCATCACACTTGGGTCAAGGTCTCTGCAGCCACAGGAGACTTGGACTTCGCAGCTGGGAGAAAAGGATGGGAGACCTGGGCTGTCAGCAGCCACAGACAAGGATCTCTGGTGATTAATGGACCCATGTGAACAGCTGTTGTCTGCTTTATTCTCTGCATTTACTTGCCATACCTGGTGCAGGGATCAGATGTGGGCAAGTCGGGAGCAGGTGTTTCAAATGTTCCAGGTTGTTAAAAGGTTAATAACTAGGATTTGTAAAGACAGATTGAGAAACAAAAAGAGGAGGGGTTGAGAGAAAAGCTCATGTCTTTACAAACAATTAGATGGGTGAAGGTGTGGGACTCCTCTGTCTCCTTCTTGGACATAAACCTCTGGCATTTGTGGATTTTCCTGACACTGGGAAGCAAGAAATTATTTCCCTAGAAATATCATTCATTCTCTCCAGGCAATTCCCCTTTTGCTATCCACCAATTCCTCCTTTGCATTCTGGGAAATTGCCCCTCTAGGAAGTATCACTTACTTTCTTTAAAAATTTCACTTCTACTTTTCAGGAATTTCCCAGGTATTTGAGGCAATTTCCTCCTTGCTATCATGGAATTTCCTGCCTTTTATTTCTAGGCTATCCCACCTCTAGCCTTGTAGGAAATTCCCCCATTGCTTTCTAGAAACTCCCTGAATATTTCCCCCTTTGCTTTCAAGGACTTGCTTCTAGTCCTCACATGGAAATTCCTACACTGTCTTAAAGAAAAATTCCCCTTTGTGATCCAGGATATTTAGCTTTTTAGGATGATTTCCTTTTGTGTTCCAGGAATTTTCCCCCAGGGTTTTAGGAAATTACATCCCTCTGTTCTAGGAAATTCCAGAAGCCAAAACTTACCCAGGACAGGGGCATTTGGCAGATCCAGCAAAATGTATTTGAGGGCAGTGAACACCATGAACCCAAAGAGGAGCCAGGAGAGCCAGGTCAGGGTGGCAGCAAGGGACAAGGCCAACATGGACAAGGTAAGACTGGAAAGGGCCCGGGGTGGGTGGAGGACCCTCTGCCAGAGGAACAGGTGGGAAGAATAAGGAGTGGCACTGGCTGCTGGCTCCTGCCCCAGGGACAAGCAGCACCTGCAGGGAGGGGAGCAGAGGAGTGTTTATTTACTTTCATTCCTCAGTGCTGCAATCGATGCAGAGCAGTTTCAGTTAATGGGTGAATAATTGAATTGATAGGAATTCTCCCATTTTAAACTTTTTTTTTTCTTTTTGCAAGTAGGATCCTGCCTGGCTAGAGAGGGGGGTACCTGTCCTGCATAGCCACAGCTGTTGTCCCCTGCCACCTCCCCAGGTCCTGCTGGCTCAGGGACATGTCCAGGAAGCTACAAATCAGCCTCATTTAGGTCACCAGCTCCTGCATAGTGGAAAAAGAGCTGGAGATTTCAGGAGGAAGAGTAAGTTTTACAAAGAAGTTTTTAAAAGCATCCCAAGGGACAAGGACAGCTTGCCCTGAACCTCAGCCCTTCACTGCACCAAGTTTTCCTCCAAACTTAACCCCACCATACAAACCTGCACCCCATGCACATCCCTGCAGCCACAGGTCACCCAGTTTCAGGGGACAATCCTTTCAGGAAGAAGGGCAAGCTGCAACCCCACAAGTTTTATCAGCAAGGTCTCTTTTGTGGACCCTTCCTGTAAATCAAAAAGCAGCAAGGAATGGGGCATCTTAAAGAAAAAAATAAAATAAACCTTTCTCTTTTAATCCACCCAAGGGAAATCCAGAGCAAGAGCAGCATCACAGCACGACACACAGCACAGACATCTATCATTGCCTTTGCACAGATTCCTTCCCAGATACACAGAGAAATCATTAAGAAAAAAGAAAAAAAAATTATTCACATATGCAAAGTGACAAGTAACAAATCAGCCACAGAACAACTTTTTCAGAGAAAAAGGATTCATCAAGGAAGAAGGCCCTCAACATACAGGTTTCATGAAAACCTAACCCAAAGATGGTGAAACAGAGGTGGTTTTCTTTTAAACATTAAAACCAAGGATATTTTTAAAATTAATTTAAATACACATTCAAAACACAAACACCAAGCAGGTGCCTGGAGAATAAAGCAAAAAGTAGGAATGAAAAGTGAATTCAACCAGTTTAATTTCAACACCAAAGTTGGGTGGATTGCACCAAATGGAATAAATAACGGAGAAGATCACACTGGGTTGGTAGATCTCACACTTAAGATCATTTAAACTAGAATTAATTACACAGCCCAAGAGAGTTCTGAATGAGGAGTTCCTCTGACAAGTAATATTAGCTGGGGCAGTGTCCCTTTGACAGAGCAGGTCGTAGGTGTGGATTTGCCACCCACCACAGATCCCCGCCCAGGAGCAAACAGGATGTTCTTGTGCTGCAGAGGACTCACCCCTCAAGTGAGGGACACACAAACAGCTCCTTGCCCAGAGAACACGAACCCTCTGCCTCTTCCACACCTGCTGGCTCCAGTCACACCCAAGGCAAACATCAGAACACAACCAGACCTTGTGTTCTCACCTGGCAGGGTGAGCCCACAGGGGCAGCATTGCTACTGCAGCTCCATAAGGTTGGGCAGTGACAGAACTGGAGCCAGTGCCTCCTTCCTGGGCTCAGGCTGGGAAAAAAATCAGATCAGCTGATCTATACCTGCAGCCACAGCTTTATCACCTTAGGGGTGGGCAGGCTGAAGGAATGTTAAGTGGCCTCATGTAGTTTGGTTTTCCCTCCCCACAAACCTGAATTAAAAAAAAAAAAAAAAAA
>VYXD01002846.1:760105-810473 GCA_013397195.1 Hylia prasina
AAAAGAACTAAAATAGAACTAAAGAAAATCCCCACAAAACAAAAAACAAAAAGCAAAAATAAAACAACACCCCCCCAAACAAACAAATAAAACAACAACAAAAAAGCCCCAAAAAACCAACCCAAAACAAAAATAACTTGATCCCAAGTTCCTCTCCCTTCCATGCCTGTAACCAAGCAGGGAAGCAGCTTTGGACATTCATGTGATCCCACAGACATGTTCCCTACAGAGCAGACACCTTATTTCTGCACCTCACCAAGATGTGCCTGTGACACCTAGTTAGGCGGGACATCCCTTTGCTTTAAAACAAAATAATTACAAAATCAGTAGGAACAATCAGAATTCGTTTAAGTCCAACTAGTTTTTAAAAAGGGAAAAGGGAGGACTGAAGGTTTCCAGGCCAAGGAACTTGCCAGATCCAGCATCCCCCTCCACCCCTGCCTCCAGCAGCAACGAGATAAGCCCCCTTTTGTGCAGCATTCACTCTTGACCTGAGGTCAGCAGACCAAGGAGGTGCTGAGGGGACACAGCTGCCCCTCCAGCTCCTCCTTGGACAGCTGGCAGCTCCAGGAAGAAAGAGAAACCGAGGTGGATGAGGGCTGAAGTTATTTCTTTCCCATCCCTCCTCCTCCCCAAGACCGAGAGGAGACTTCTGAGTCTGCAAGCCCAGTCTGTGCTTACTAATGTCCTTAAGAATGACAATTTAAAACCAAAACCAGGAAATTAAAAAGAGAGAGAGATGCATAATTAAGTACTGTCGGTGGAAGGAGCGGGAGGGGCAGGTTCCAGACGGCAGCAGAGAAGGGACTCGCTCCCTCCCCACGTTTGCCCATCTGGCCACCAGGTCCCTTCGCGTCCCTGCGCGAACCCTTTGTGCTGTTGCTCTGACATCGACCGACACGGATGGCGAACACGGGGATGAATCCAGCGCTGCAGAGGGCAGGAGGGCACAGGCAGCCACGCCAGGGCTAGGCCCGGTGCTTGGGGAGCATGTCCAGCAGGAATTCTGCGATGCCGATGAAGTAGACAACTTGTGCGATGCCGAAGAGAGGAGCAATGACCAGGGCTCGGCAGTAGGCCCCTTTGAAGAAGGCCGTGGGCCCTTCCCTCTGCCAGATCTTCCTGGGGAGAAATGGCACAGACAGGTAAGTGTCCATCCCACCCCTCCACCATGCCAGAGGAGCCCCTGGCCACGCCCTGCCTTTCTGCCTCCCTCCAGAGACCAAACCCAGGCAGGCGCTGTTGCCTGGCACAGCCTCCACAGCCCAGTCACTGCCCAAGTGCTCTGCAAGTGGCCATGCAGAAACCTGCCCCATCCCTGCATCTGGCTGCACACAGCAGTGGCTGCCTGCATGTGCAAGTACAGCTAAGACAACCCCATGCCTGCATCAAGAGGTGCCCCTGCTCAAAAGCTCCACCCTGAGCACGGGACAGAGCCAGATGGCAACAGATTCTGGCTACCACAGAAATACAAAAGTAGAAGTCCCTTTGTGTTTTGAAGCAGCCAGACCACAGTTTAGCAAAGCATCAGAGGATAATGCAGTTGGGGACAGCCCACTCTGTGCTCCTGCAGACATTGTGCAGAGCAGTCCCAGGAAGGACATCGGACTCAACACTGTAGGATTTTCCAACAGGAGGGCCTTGGGAGAGACCACCACAGCATTGCCTCCCTTTGCAGAAATAAAATCTCAGTGTTATGACTACTGGGGTTTGGACAGAAATATTTAAATATAAATGCTATGTTTTTCTTGCTCAATATGGGAAGAAGTTCTCTTTTATAAAACTATATATATATCTGCTCATATATCTATATCTATCTCCAGACAGAAAGATAGATTGATAAAAGCACAGGTTCAGAGGGAACATGAAGCACTGCTGCTGGTTGGGTCTAGAAGCTGCACTGCCTGCCTGCAGCAGGCAGCAGCAGCTGCCCAACACCTGATGAGGTGCCTCTGCCATGAGGAGTCTTACCTGGTGCAGTCCAGGATCCCCGAGTAGGTGTCCTCATTCACTCCTCTCTGCAAGGACTGCAGCCGTGTTTTGATCACTGGGAAGGGAAAGAGAGGGGAGACACTGGGGGTGAGGTGAGCACTGGGGGCACAGCAGGCACGAGCCACCCTCTGAGTAATGTCTTTGAAATGGTCAAAACAAAATTACCAAGAATACGGACCATTTTCATATATTTATCAGGGAAAACAAACCCATTCCTTTACAAATGGATAAAAGAAACACAAAACCACCCAAAACCATACCCTCCCTCCGTCACTGTGATCAAAGTTTCAAAAGTTGACTTAAGCTTTAAACTTTCCAAATTCAGATATCTCTCTGCAAAGAGGAAACTTGTTTTCAAATCCTCATCTCCTGCAGGAAGATGTATCTAAAATACACAATTCTGTTCCTACATTTCTTTACATCTTGGAGCATGGGCAGTGTTGGGGAGAGAGCAGTTACTTTCTGGTGTTTTTCACAGGAGAGAAACCAAGCTGGTATTTAAAGCAGATGCTGTGGAGCAGGAGAAAAGGCCACAGATCTGAGGCTTCCCCTGTTTGCCCCAGACCATATAGCTGTAAGTGGTCTGCATATTACCACTCCACATGGAAATGTGCTTTTCCTGCCAAGAATAACTGAAATGAATGACACCCTCTTCCTGACATACCTAATGAGCACTGCAAACCTCTGTGTAAGCTGTGGCCAAAGTTGTAGCTCAGCTGAATTCAAACCATCAGAGCTGGAGGCAGCAGAGCTGTCCCTTTCTGTGTGCTCGTGCTGCAAAAAGGCTGGCACAGTCACTCTCCCCCTCACCTGGCCCAGCCAGGCCCTCTGACCCTGTCACTTGGCACCAGGCCACCACCACAGGCTTCTCAGGACTCACCATCACAAGGATTGACAGCCACTGCAGCTGTACTGCCAGCCACACATCCAGAGAGGAAGGACACGTAGAATGGAGCCTTGACATTGGGGTCTTTCTGGCCCAGCTTGTTCAGGTTTGCAAACAGCGGGAAGTAAACAATGGAGAATGGGACATCCCTGCAGTGGGGCAGGAAAAAAAGGAAGAAAGAACAAGGATGAGCAAAGTCAGCGTGGAACACCAACAAACTGAGCAAAGGAAGAGCTGCAAGCATCACATACTGGCAGTACAGCCACGAGTGCAAAGCAGATATCCTGGCTCTGTGATTGCAATACAGACAGGAGCTGAAACTCAGTGGGGCAAAAGTGACTGCAAAAAGGACAACAGGCCCATGGGAGACATGCAGCCCTGCAGGAGCAATGGGCTCCCCCTTTTTTCAACACTCAAAGCAAAGACACCAGCCCATTCAGAGGTCAATTGTTTTGACTACTTTGTTAATTAAGAGGGGTTCCATCCTGCCCTCCATCCCCCTGAGTGCTGCTTTAGTTCTACCCTTGTTAAAGCTAGAGGAGAGTGACACTGTGAAAGCCCAGGCAGAGTGTCAGAGCAGGTATCGATCCTTGCATCCAACATGCTCTGTGGGCCAGCTCCCATTGCACACTCGGGGGTCTCAGGCCAGCAGTTTTACTTTGCCAGCTCACAAGGACTTCTGTACAGTGTGAAAATACAGACCATGGGGCAGACAAAAACCTTTCACAGAAAGCAGCAGAATTAAATCTTCCAGGAACAAAAAGATACCCTCCCTCACTTCTCTGACCTTCCCTTATTTAATGTACAAAACCCGAACAGAACTAAACCCAGCCCACACCCGCTGAAGCCGACACCTCCTCTGCAGGCTCATCCCTGGGACGGGTGGTGCCTTAGGTCCAAGGCTGGGAACGCCAGTGCCCCGCGGGCGCCATCCTACCTTAGCAGCGTGGCTCCCAGGCCCTTGTAGAGTCCGGCGATGCCTTTGCTCCGCAGCAGCTCCCTGGTGATCTGGGTGGCCGTGGGGCGCCTTTCCACCTCCGGCTCGGCCGCCGCCGCCGCGGGGGAGGAGGAGATGTGGGCCTGCGCCGCCATCAGCTTCTTCTGTGCCGCTGGGGAGCAGAGCGCCAGCACCGGTCTGCAGCGGGCCCGGAGCACCTCCTGCCGCCCCGTGCCGCGGCACTGCGAGCGCAGACACAGCTCCGGGGCAGCGCAACACAGGGCAGGCGGGCGCCCTGCAAGCTTTCCCCCGCTCTGCCCACCTCCCTCAGCCTGTCCCGGTCTCTGACAGCGCTGCCGCACCACAACGCTGTCGGCTGCGCTCTCCCACCAGCTGGTTTGCCCAAGCAGGAGCATCCTGTGCACACATCTCTGCAGTGCCCTGCCTGCCAGTCCCCCTGTGAGCAGGCAGGGGACAGTCCCTGCTTCCAGATGTGTCCCTGAGCTGCCAGTGTAACAAACAAGATGTTCATAAACGAGACAGCTTCCCAAGTTCTGTTCTTTGCCTCCCTCCCCTGAAAGCAATCATTAACCTGGGGAGTTTCTCAGTCACATTTATAAACACATCCTGGTTTCACTTTTCCAACTGATGCACTTCGGCCCTTTGGCCAGAAGATGGAGATCACTTCAATTTGTAAGTAATCCCTGGCACAGCACAGCTCTCCGGCCACACAGAGAACAGGCTGTTCACAGCATCAAAAACCTCTCCTGAACCCTCAGACCTGGCTTAAACCCTTCCAACATTTTAAAATAATACGCACAAAGAGGATAAGGTCTGCAGTAAAACCAGTGAAGAGAGAAAAGAAAAAGTAAATCCATGATTATTCAGGAATGCCACATCAAATGAGGGATTAAAGGACAAATTGGCCCATTTTCCAGGAAGAGCCATAAACACAGTATCTAACAGGGCTCCTGGGAAGCGAGGACATAGCCCAAACTGACGACCTCTGGAAGAGCCTAAGGAAAGAGCAAGCAGCTCTTTCCCCCAGAGTCTCCATGCCAGACTCTGGTCTCCGTTCTCACCAGAAACTCCACAGGGTTTCAGGCAAAAGGCTCACACTCCCTCCTGCCTCTGCCTGCCAGCTCACACCCACAGTCCCAAGAGTCTGATCCCAAATCTCGTTCAAATCCAGTGCACCAGGAGAATTTTATTTACTGTTTCAACCAAGACAACTGCTGTTTTTGTCAGAGAGAAAAAAAGTATGAGGGGAAGTCATTTGGAAATAACACATCCCCCTTGGGAAGCAGTAAGGGAGGTGCTACAGGGGGTTAGAAGAGGGAAAAAATAGACATCAGAAAACATGGAGATGGAGGAAGCAGCACAGGAAAGGCACTGCAGGATGCTAATCCCTGCTTGGGTGCACAGGATCTGCCAAGTTTGAATCACAAGCTGACCACCCAGTCATCTCTCCTGTCTCTCCATCCACCAACAGCATTTGCAGTTTCGCTTGCCAAGCCTATTGCTTTGAGCAAAAAACCCACCACCTTTTGCAACTGCGAGGGCCTCTGCAAAGCCAGCTGAGCAAAGTGTGGGGGGAAGTAAGCTGGGGAGAGGAGGAGAAACTTCTGCTGCATCTGCGGTATCTCTGACGTGGGAGAGCAGGGGGAGGGAAAAGGGTTTTCTCCACTCATCTTCTCAGCTCTGCCTTGAAAGCCCAGCCCCAGCTTTTCCCCTTCTCCCTGCTCAGGGCACAGGGAAGAAAAGTGCACATACCAAGGCGTCCTGCATCCTGCAGCTGGATTTTGAGCATCTCCATGGGAGTGGTGACAATTACCTGGCAGGTACCCGCACCACAGCCTGCCAGCATCTCCCTCAGCAGTGTCAGCTTTTTCCTGCCCCAAGAAAAGAGAGAAAGAGTCCATCAGAGGAAGTGGCCTGGAAAAACACTTGGGCAGCTGGGTACAAAGCTCGGGGCACATCTTTCACCCTGGGGGTCACAAGAAAGGGAGCCAAGGGGGCAGCAGAACCTGCCAGGCCTGACAGTTCAGCACAGCCCAGGCTTGGCATCTCAGCCAGCACCACCTGATATGAATAGGTTCATTTTTGTCCTCAGAAACAGAACATTCAGAAAAGCCACAAGCAGAACAGCCCCAGAAAGGGCACACAGCCTCTTCCACCCACAGCCAGAGCACTGCAGCTCTCTTCCAGATGTTCTTGATGGTGGCCCTGGTCAGGGCACAGCTTTCAGAAAGGGTATGATTTCAGAGGGCAGCAGAGGACCTGAGCATTAAGGGGGATAAGCAGCTTTCCTCCTGCCAGTTTAGTCCTTTAAAAATTGTCAACAAACATAGACCATAGACAAGAAGCAAGGAGGGAAAGTATTGCACTTGCTGCTTTGGAGTTCTCTGAGAAAAGCAAAGTAAATAAACAGTGAAGCATCTCCTCTGTGGTTAGGAGCCGCTTCATCTTACCAGGTTTTCCAAACCTGAACAAATAGCCTTTGCACTAAACTGGTCCCTCCTGAGACAAGGGATGGGATGGACCTCCAGCAATGAAGATCTGTGCATTCTCTGCACTACAGAGCAGCGACTATCAGCAACATGTTCTCACCCAGCAAAATGCAGCATTTTATTGTTCCCTCCATTCCAAAGCCATGAAAGAACCCAGCTAAGACTAAAAAGAGGAACTCAGGATGCAAAACCCCATAAAGTTTCAATTTTCAGAAAGTGGTGTGTTTTTGCCCGGTAAAAAAACCTCACACCTTGGCACCAGAAAACACTAATTTGATTAAAAAGTACATCTGGACCTGCTCTTTTCTAAAGGGTTTTTTAAAAGAAGCATGTATAAATCACACAGCCAGAGAGAAACAGCCTCCTCTTTTTTTTCTGTTTTAAATGCAAGTACTATTTTTACCTCCCCCAGCCCTGCTCTACAGCAATACCTCATCTTAACCTGCTCACAGTGCACCCCCACACTGTGGCAGAAGCAGTCCCACAGTGATATTCCCATTCCCTTTCACAGCCCAGGCACACTCCCCTGCCAGGGGTTTCACAAGCACACACACAACACAGCTGTGGGCCGGTGGGCCAGCAAAGCAGTTTCCTACAGGAAAGGGAGGGCAGATGCACTGTAATCCTGCTGGCCCACCACGTAAGCTGGGCCGATTTCTCCACCTCTCATCTTCTCCAGAGAGGATATGAGAGCAGGGGATTAGAGGCACAGAGCCACAACAGAGATTACCAGCAACTAAATATAGAGCTCTCCTATGAGGCTGAAAGAAGGAATATTTCAGTCTCCCCTTTCCAAATGTCCCCACAGATGAGGAGCTGCAAAGAACAATCCCTCCCACGGAGTTACCCACGTGGGTGCTGAAGTGTGCACAACAAGCTTTCCTGGAGGCATGGGGGAACTAGGGTGTGCACATCTAGAGGTTCCCACTGCCACTGTCACTTGGAGGTGGCCAACTTGTGCCTTCTGAGTGGCCTGAAGCAGAGAACCAGTCTCTTGAGTGGCTCCATGAGTTTCAGTCAGCAGCAAGGCTGCACAACCCCCAGCCTGGCTGTGGGAAAAAGCAAACCACCCAAAGGAGCTGCCTGCCAGAACCTCTCTTTGTCACAGCAGAGCACCTCCCACTTTAGCAAGAGCCCTGGAGCATCCCTGGAGTACATATCTTCTGGCTTTCACCCACGGCAACTGTTTTGGTAACCAGTTCAAAAGATCTGGAAGATCTGGCCTACATATTCATCTTGGACCACTATCCCAGCCCACTAAAGTCAGCCTTGACTGAACTCCATGGAGCTGTGCCAGTATGACCCAAGGAAGGATTTACGCATGTGGGTATCTTTTAGAGACGTCAAACAGGCACATCAAAAGCATCTAGAACAAGGGTTTTCAGCTTTTGGTTTGCACATCCTGGGAACTGGGGAGAGTCCAAGAAAAAAAAGTAGCTTAAGATAAGCAAATCTTTTAACAGGAGAGTTGCCATACAGGGGTCAAACTGCCTTTGTAAAACCTCACCAGTCTGCACATAAAAGGAGTTTGAAAACTGTTCATCTCTAGACAACAAAGGAGTTTAAATATTTAAGGCACCACTGGCCTTATCCTCAGTGGTTTAAAAACTGGCACATCTCAACTAACTTCAAAAGCTGCAACACCAGCAAAGATCTGGTCCTACAAATGCAGAAACCATCTTTTATCACAGCAAGAGAGTGTTAAATATAACACATACATAATAGCCTCAAATTCTGCACTGGCAGAAATCAGTTCAACATTTTTTACTGACATACTATTAATTTGTGACAAATCAAAAATGTCAAGTGGAAAGGTGAGGCAATTCATGCTTGATTTAAATTAGAGTTTCAAACTAGAGCTGAAAAATAAAGTAAAAAAGCAGGAACTAGAGGTTTATGGAA
Organism: Hylia prasina; assembly: GCA_013397195.1. Taxonomy (NCBI): domain Eukaryota; kingdom Metazoa; phylum Chordata; class Aves; order Passeriformes; family Sylviidae; genus Hylia; species Hylia prasina. Next base: position 768,333 of record VYXD01002846.1, read on the forward strand.
GGCTTTTTGGGAGCAATCAGTTCAAAGTTAGGATCTCTGACAGCACTGATATATTGATGTCATGTGGGAGCAGTGTAGGATTTTTTCAAGTTTCTGAAAAATCTTGGCCATGTGGGAAATTACTGTGTTTGGGCAGGGATCAGAACCAGCCATTCTGGAATCAGGATGACAGCATTTCCAGAGAGGAAATCTCTGAGCTAAAGAAACATCCAGACAAAGCAATCAGTTTCTATTTCCTACCCAAGAAGCTACTGGCCCCAGCTTGGACATCACCTTCCTCACTTGTAAAATAACCTCTGCCTCTGTCTCTCAGTCCAAGAGGTTGTAGAAAGCTCCCCAGGAGTTTCAAAGCAGACAGCACCGGTTCCTTTCAAACAATTTAAACAGGGGGTCTTCGATATGGATTAGAAGACCAGCACACAGGAGTTGTCCTTCAAAGGAAGAGCACCCTCTCTGCCACAGGCACAGGGGGATGTGCACACAAACTGCCAGTCAGTCCCTTTAATTCAATCCCTGATTTTTCAAGGGGGAAAAACAAGTTACTGCAACTGCACTTCAGAAAAGCTGGAGCTATGATGCTGGAAATGTAAAAGCAATACAGTTCCCACTACAAGCTCTCTCTCTCACTTCTAGTGCCAGTTCAAAAATGCCTCAGACAAGCCAAATAAAGTACTGATGTGGAACACAGATACATCAAGCAGCACTCCTTCTTCCTTAAATCTGCAAGTCATTATTCCAGGTATGTGCAGGAGCTCTGTTGTGTGATTGGACTAAAGCAAGAGGAGGCTGACTCTGTACCTGCATCAGGTTTGCCCTGGCAGGAAATCCCAAGTGTTTTGTTCCAGTGTGAACCTTTGTGGAAGTGAACAATGGATAGGGTAACAAGACTGAGCATGCTAACACAGACACAACCCACATTTCATCCCAAGACATGTGCCTGGAATGATGACAAGGACAATGCTCCTCCCATGGGTGCGTTCTGTGATTAAACTGCACATCTCCATCTCCCTCCAGACTAACAGTTGAAAGTGCATTTACTTTTTGGCTGACCTTTGATGTCAACAGCTTCAACCCACTGCAACTGCCTGGCCTCTGTGTGCTAAATAAAAGAGGTCTCCCCAAACAGCTGTTCCTGAATTGGCACAGTGACATTATCGGCTCTTGTCTCCTTCTCCAAGGGAAAGAGAGATTTCCCCACTTCCAAGTCTCAGAGAGGTGGATGAGGGTTACCTACATTAAAGAAGTCTGAGTATCCAGTGGATAACTGCAGAAGAGGCTGCCTGGGCACACAAGTGCCAAAGAAAGACCAAGCACAGTGTGTGCAGGGTGATACAGTGGCTCAGCATCAGGACTAGAAGCAGCACTCCTTCTTCCTAAATTGAGAGCCTCACTTTACAGCCTGACTAAGAGTGTTCTGCAGCTCAGGGATCAGCCAGGCCATGCAATTGATACTTAAACTCATGCCACAGAAGAGATGGTCCAAGTATTTTAGGTGAGCCTGAAAGAGCCGATGAAGGAAAGAGCCCTGGGGAGATGCATCAGCTGGGAAGGCAATGGACAAAAAGCTCCAGTATCCACATCTGCATAAGACTGAAGGAAAAGTACCTTGCTTGTCCCAGGATCACCAGTTGGCTATTTCTCTTCCCTGTGCAAAGATACAAGACAGGAGGAAGCAGAATGGAAGAAAATTTGCTAGTATCAGCAAACAGAATTAAGTCAGTTATGCTGGTCTTCCTAGGAATCCGAGCTGCTAAGACAGCAGATTGCCAGCCTTTGCTTCAGAACAGCAAACAAAATAAAAGTCAAGATTAAAGAGGACAGGATAAGTAAGGGAATAACACCTTGGAGAAGAGCAGCAGGAAACTCTTCCAGGAACACTGGAAAGTTTTTATGAGCAACAAATTGCTTATGTAAGAAGGCATGAGACACTTTCCATGGTAGCCAAGGCAGAATATTTAACCGAGAACCTGAAAAATGAACAAAACCTGGCAAACACATGCCCAACAAAACAGCTGTCTGGCACTCTACACTTTGGAGATAAACATGAAACCTTGCAGGACACTTGAAAGGAACTGATTTTATGAAGGGTTTAACACCCAGATTCAAAGAGGATATAAAAAGCAGGCAATACTTAAATCACTCAAAGAGGCCTCGCACACTAAGCACCCAATAATCAATGATGTACTTTAAATACTGGTGTACTATCAATCTAAATTGCCTTCTCAGCTTCATACCCAAGTGCTTCACTTAGCCTGATGACTCCTCACACCTCTGTTCTGGACAGTGAATCCACTTCTGTTTTAACAGTAGCCACAAGACTGAGTCTCTCAACGCATGCAGCTGCAAAAAGCCAGAGTTTAAAAAAGTCCCATCTGTTTCCAGTAGCCTGAAGACTGGAAGTTTCCCCTCTCTCCACATTCTGCCTTCCCCAGCCTAGTGAAAACTCTTCCCCACACAATGACACAGGAACAAAGACCTGTCTGGAGACTCTTCTATGGGTCACCTTCCTCTCCTGGGAATGTCTGAGGCTCTTAGATCAAAATCATCAGAGGAAATCACTTGACTCTTATCGCCTTTTTCAGTCGTGGCCATGGGGTGTCCTTCAAGTTTTCCAGTATCTTGATCTCCCTCCTCTCCTCAATGGCATGGCAAGCATCTTTTTAGCACTCACACAACTCACTCAGGCCTCCCTCATTCCTAAATGACCAGGACAGCTTGGGAGGACCAACTCAGTTTTGTTTCTTGAGAAAACAAAAAGATGTGGCTGTAGGCTGTCATAAAGGCCTTGACATGAATATAGAAGCTGGCAAAGAAATAAAAACTGGCAAAGAAGCAGAAATTATGTCCCCCAGTCTGTAAGCACACATGCTCCCTGCATGAAAAGGAGGGAAAGAGCATGATAGGGGCAGGAGTGCCTCCCTGAGTTAGTGTCAGGGTGGAGAGAGCTGCAGGAACACACACCTGCACACTCAGGGAGAGAGCTGAACCAGCAAGGGCATGAGATCCCTTGTGAGGACCTGCTGCCCCAGTGCTTCACCTCCAGCTGGGCGACAGAGCAGAGTCAGGGAAAAGGGAGTCTAGCATAAACCTGTAGTGATAACATCCCTAAAATACTCTTCCAGCAATTTGCAGTCAGGAGCTTCCTACGCCACAGGTGCTGTTTTCAGTCTGGCCTTTCAAAAATAGGCTTTATGCCACTTTTTTATCCTAGCAGTTTAAAAGCAATTTCAGCACTAAGTTTTTCAAAGGATAAAAATAAATACATTAATGTACACTGAAAGCTTGTTTAACTTCAGGCTACTTTGAGTCATGCTGGATTTGCCACACTCTCTTTGGTCCACACATGTTCCCTCCTCTTGCACATTGATGTCTATTTTAACACCAACCATGTATTTTAATCAGCAAATGCTGGTAGAACATGCACATCTTATCAGAAAAGGTTTACCAACTCGTACAACATATTTCAAGCAAGACAAGTGCTAGATGCAAAGGCCTTCAATGTAAACAGGTCTAGAGGACTTCTGCAGCTTTTAGTCAGAGCATCCTTTGAGATACTTACCTAAGGGTACAGCATCTATGAATATACACAGCAGACAGACTGCCTTGTGCAAAAAGGTCTTTTGTGGAGCTGAACCAAGATCCTGATGATCCAGCCTTACACTGATCCTAACTAACCCCCTCACTTGTGCTTTGCCCAATGTAACACCTTGGCTGATGCAATTACATATCAAGAAATGAAACCACACTCATGTGCCAGGCTCCACCTTTCTAACCCCAAGCTATTTTGTTATTCATAACTGGGCTTTGGCTGGAATTGTGAAATAGGTGGCCCAGCCTTGTGATGTGCTAGCAGATATGCACCTTGTTGGGTCCTGAGTAGGAGAGGCCTTTAAATTCCAGCACTGCTAATCCTGCCCATCTCACTAAGGAAACTGGGGAGGATGGGATAGAAGCATCCCAAGGGAGAGAACTGCCAGATCCCACATAGCCTATACCAGCTACAGCAAACCTGCAAGGCATTTTTCTTCCCATCATATTTTTGGGCGACATTTCTTAATGTCGCCCTTAAATCATCTACCACAGTAGTATCAACGCTCTGCTTCTCTGGCCAGCTCACACTGGCTACCCTCAAGTGTACAGCTGACCATATTTCACTCATCCAAGCCCCTCATGGTGGTTAAATGAGATGAGTGACTCTGACTCCACATGCTGCCTAGCTCTTGGCACCTAACTGTGGCCCAACCTCTCTTTTCTCTAAAGTAACTAAAAATGCTCTGTATGGAGACACAAAGACCTCCCACCACCTGGGTGGTATCACACTCCTGGCTCTAGGTCACTGTAGTGCCAAATCCATCAATATCTAAGATTAAGGAGAACAGGGTGTCCTGCTCTTGGAAAAAATCTCAAGCTCCTTCATTCTGAATTAAGTGCAGCACATCATCTATGTCATGTGTGCACCAGCCAGTGACCCAAAAGTCAAACTGGAAGAGGTCTGAGTGAAAACCTCAGCTGCTCATGGAAACAGCTGCATCCCACTTACTCAAAGACCTGTTCAAAGCTGGACTCAGCACTGAGACACACGCACTTGTCCTCTGAGGAAGCCTTTACCTCTCATGGTGCAGGACATTGGCTGACAGACATGTCCCCTTTTAATGGCTGAAACATCACAGCAGTGATTGCTCTCCCAGAATGCAAATATGTTCCAATGCTAGTCTGATTTCTTCCATGGAACCATTCCCTTAGTGGCAGTACAAGATGTGGCAGCTTGGCACCCTGTTGGGCCTGTACAAGCTACTGAGCCCCCACTTTGTAGGCGGTGGCAAAGAGCTGTGCTGCTGTTTACTGCAGTACACCAAGGTGTGCCAGGCTGTCTGCTGCAGGATGAGACACACTGCTTGGTAGAGGACATCATTACCTCCCACTGTCTGAGCAGAGCACAGAACAGAGACTATTTGAAGACTTGAGTCAGAAAATCACGAAGAGCTGTGAGTCGATGAGTCACGCAGACATATGTTAGCTGCTACTTTAAAGAACTCCAGAACAAAAGAAAAAAAAAAAGGAAAAGAAAAGGTACAGGAAAAGAATGGATTCTCAATCTGTGTCAGTCCATAACCTCCACTGAAGTTGCTGAGACGCTGATCTGCAGCAGCCAAGACTGACGTGATTTGTTTTGGGAAGTTGTTAAGCCCAGTTTTGGTGCTGGAGCTTTGCATTTTCAGTGAGGCACCACCCCACAACTGCTGATGGGAATTGTTGGGATCATATCCCAAGCAGGCTGTCATTCTAGCTACTGTCATTGAGGACTGGAGACAATGCCCTTGTCTGCCTCTGGGGAGAGGCCTCTCTGTGATGGGAGACACAACCACTTCCCATGCAATTTGGAAAACATCTTGGTGAAAGCAGCATTAAATATTCAGCATCCAGCTCCTCTCAACTGCTCCAGCCTTTTACTCACATTTAATTCACACGAACCAAACTCCACTTGCAAGCCGAACAGGTAATTTTATTCCTTCAGCATTTATTTGAAGGTCAGCTGCTGCAAGCGCCCTTAGTCAATACAGATTTACCACCTCTCTAAAACTATTTTCAAGATACAAAAGGAGAAGAGGGGTGCTAAGTTTGGGGTCTACAGAACTTGACTTGGTACCTTTTCGAGCCAGAAGGAGCATAAGAAGATCCAATAGGATGCTGAGGACAAGAGTCCTCCCAGCAGCTGTTTGAGCAATGATCAGTGACATTGGGTTCCTCTCAAATACTCCGCACTCTGGATCTGCTAACCTTGGCTTAAATCTGGGACTATTTTTAGAAGCTTGAATAAAGAGCAGCCATCCAGTGGAGTGCTTCAGCTTCCCATTTTAGACATTGTATCCTTAGCCTGAACGTAACCACCAGCTGAGCTGTTCAAGGTCAACTCCTATTTCAGTCATTGCACTATCCCATTCCACCTTCTCCTGATGTCTCACCAGACATGTTCCAAGAGTCGGTGCCTTTGAAGTTGACTGCAAAAGGTCAATTCCCTACTCACCCGTCTTTGGAGAGGTGATGCCGGAAGAAGTCATTGGCTGCCAATTTGATAGCCTTTTCTGGGGTCACTAGAGTCAGGTTCACTGCAGCCCCTGGGCAAGGAAAAGAGAAAAAGGTCATTGGATAGTGAGAATAAAGCAATTGTTAACTGGATCTTTCAGGAATGTGTTGTAATATCTGCAAAAAAAAACAAGGACAGATGAAGGAAAGCTCCCAGTGTACCAAAGGGATTTAGAAATACAAAACACCCCTGAAAACTAACAGTATTTCTGCCTCCCAACACCTTGGATTTGTGAAAACATCCCCAGATGTGTTTCTACTCCGTTTGCCATATGTATTTTTTTAATTTCTTCAGCTTTACTACTACTTCCCACAATGTATATATGCATCCTCATCTCTCATCCAAGGATGCATTCCTATGAATGCAGAAGGATGCAGATCAAACCTTCAGAAAAGGAGTACAAGATGGTTTAACAACCGGTCCCAACTCCTTTGCAAATATTTTGTGGTAGTGAGAAGCAAAAGAACCCCTGCCATGCCTTCTCACTGGATCCCTTCCCTGCTTCCTCCCCAAAAAACACCAGAGCTTCTTGATTACCAACCAGCTCAGAAAAAGCAGAGCCACTGAAAGACCTGGAGGCTGGGTGAAGTCACCTGGCTCATCTGCACAGAGCCAGCTCTAGACCAGCCCTTAGAGCAGAGTGGCTTCCCCTGTGTATGACCACTGGGTGTCACCCCCCGAACAGCCACCGCTCAAGTGGCTTTTTGCCCACCACAAGCTGCAGCCCACGGAAATTCCCTTCTGAACTCCATGGCAAGGCCTGCTGGGGGACCTGGGGTGTAAACAAGCCTTGGCTCCCTGCATCCCCCACCCGCTGGAGTGCCCTTTTGTCAGGGGCAACAAACAGCAAATCCCTGTATTGTGCCTGTCACAATGAAAGGCCTGCATGGCCTGGCTGGCTGCTGTGGGCTGTGAACACGGGTATTAGTGCAACATTAGTGCATCACAGTGGCTGGGAGCAGCTTTCAAGCTGCCCTGGGGGAAATGGGGTGAGGGAAGGGCCAGTCCCTTCCCAGCAGAGTGGGGTTTGAACCATTAGATTAGCACTCCAGAACATTCTCCTCCATTTAAACCCTACGGCTCAAAAAGTCCTCCAGTGGATAGCCTCAAGCTTTCCCTACCTGCACTGAAATGTACTGAGCTCCAAGCCCTCCAAAGGGGTTACATTTGAGACTTGTTAATGGCCTAGAATACCTCTTTAAAAATAAACACATATACAGGCATTTATGCTTGTCTTTGAGATTTAAACAATTTATCCCAAAGATCTGTATTCGAAAGAGAAGCAGCCAGAAAAGCCAGTACCCCTACTAGGCTCCAAAGACCTGGTGGGGTTCATTTTCAGGACCTTAGAACCCAAGTTGACAGGAGCTATAAGGGCTAAACATACCTAGAGAAGTCAGCTCAACCCTTTATTCCTTGGGATGGACTCTCCTCCCTTCAAAAACTGAAAGACATAGGTTTAGGGGGACTTTCGTCAGATTAGGAAACAAAGTCACAGTGGGACTTCTGGGACTACTTCAGTGGGGAACAAGACACAGGAATCCTTGGCTCTACAACATCTGCTCAGAAGACACTCCTCCGCCATTCAGGAAACTGCAGCAAGAAGAGACAGCCTTTACTGCATGGGGCTGGGCAGCCCAACACATCTTCCCCCCTTTCAACTCCTTCTCTCTTTCTGCAGAAAATAGAGAGTAATGCTGCCTTGTAGCAAGCCAAGCCAGTGCATTCATTCCACACTGGCCATGATCTCAAACAAATTCCATCACCGTTTACAGCAGACAAATCAACCAGCAGGGAGAGGGCAGGCCTCTCACACTTCTGGTTCTTTGCAAACTTTTAAGGGCACCAGTGACTGTGCTGCTTCAGTTTGATACTCTTCCTATACATTGTGTCCCCATGCCATGGCTCTAACACACGAAGAGAAGCCACATGGAAATGACCCTCACACTCCACATCCATCTTTTAATGCCAATCATATCAGGATCTACAAAACAAAACCTCACAGCCTAATTTTTAAGTGGAAGTGGCTACCCATGAAGTGTTTCCTCAGAGGCCAAGTTGAAGACAACTTCAATGACACTCCCAATGGCTATAAAGTATAACACCTGTGAACTGATACACAGTGTGAATAACCCTTTCCTTGGAAAAACAAGAAGAAAAAAAGCATAAGCCTGCTATTCTTAACACCAGTGCAAAGGGTTCACTGAAAGAAAGCAAACAAACTCCAAACTGTCAAGCAAGGAAGGTACACAAGAAGTAGACTTGCACATGCTGAGCTTCAGGAACCAAGAGGCTTTCATAGAAGTTTCTCTTCAACTGCAAATAAAGCAGAGGGTAAAAACACGCAATATACAGGGAAAAAAAAAGTTAATGAACCTGGGTTTTCTCCTACATCTTTGATATTTTCAGTAAAGCTGCTTAGCAGAGAATGGATAATCCCTGTCCTGAATAATCCATAACAGCTTCAATTTACTGGAGGAGGAGAAATTAGATACTCCAGCTGCTGGCTCTATGCTTTCCACAGCATCTTCTTTTTGTAAAATCTCCTCAATTCTGCCCACACCAAGGAGTACTTCCCTAACTGAAGCCAACCTTGGCCTACAGGCAATGCTACATGTACCACAAGCAAAGACGGACAAACAGAAAGAAAAATAAATAGCAACCATTAAAGAACAAAGCTTTTCAAAAAGAAGCAAGGAAGCACTATAAATAACTAAATCAGCAAGAGGCAAACCCAGTTGTTTGCCAACTGAACTTGTCGGTGCCCTCTTCTCACCAAGCCCTGGTTTTTTCATTAAAACACATTTCTAACAGAAGCCCTTGTACACCACCAGCAACCTACGTAACAGGGAGATTGAGTAATCCCCAGTGCAGCACTGGGAAATATTATTAGCAGAGGTCAGGGAAGGCTGCCACACTACTGCAGCTGAAGTGCAGCTACCCTCCAAACGTCACCAACAGCAAAGGGCACTCCTCAGCCTGATCTGGGCTCCTGCCAGCTTGGCCAAACACTTGGTCTGCAAACAGCACTGGGATTGCTCAGAACATACGCTGGGATCTTTAGGTGGCTTCTGGCTGAACTGCAGTGGGAAGCTGAGAGAGCATCTCTACAAGGCTCCCCATCACTGATGCCCATGGGGACCAGGAGCCCACAGGCATTAGGGATTCATTCACTTGGCAACATGTCTTAAGGCTGCACATCAGCCATTCCTTGAGCACAGACAGGGCAAGACAGCACCATCCAGTTTTGAGGCATTGCTGCTATACAGATGTTATGGGAAAAAACACAAGGGAACTGCTCTTCTTCCTGCCACAAACAAATCCAAGAATCCCTGTACCTTTTTGGGAAGAACTTGAGAGAAATGTTGGGATTGCCTTATACATTACACAGTTTGCTATGGGCTACTCATACAAAGCAAAGACTGTTTGCCCACACAGACACCTTAAGAGGTGATTTGCAGAAAAGCATCCTACAAGCACAAGCCACTCTCCTGTCTGCATTGAGGAGATTTGATTCACACATGAAGGAGCCCTAAAGTCACACAGCAGGAATGGCTGTGCCCAAACAGGCCCTTTCTGTCCTCTGATAAAGGCCAAAGGATCTGCAGGGACAACTGACGTGCTTGTGACTCCTCCATGGGGAGCAGCAGCTGCTACTTTAGCACATTAACACATAATCCTCCCAATTTCAGCTTAAAGCCTGCAAAGAAGAGCTTGTGAGTCATGCAGCAAATTCTGGTGGGGAACTAGGACAGCTGGAGGGAGAAGAAACCAATCCCATCACCTGATTTCCATCTTTGTCTGCAAGCTTCAGACATCTCTTTACCTTCTTTTCAGAAAAGTGCTCACACAATCTTCATGGACCTTGGATGTATTTTACCTGCCAATCCTCTCCCTGACAGGGAGGGAAGGGCTACTCATGTCAGCTCACAGAACTGAGGCACAGAGACCAGGATTCCTGCTCTTGGGAGTACTCACATTTGCACCCTGGCCATGCTGAAGTAAGTATCTATAATTTTCTGGAGGGAGCTGGAGCTATTCAAAAAAGGCCTCTCCAACCCAGCTCAGAATTTGAAGCAACTATCAGCACCCCGAACAGAGTTAAGGACATGGACCAAGCTGACCAGACTTGGGAAAGGTTGGGAAAAGGGAGAGGTATGCAAAACTCTCTGCACCCTTCTGTTTGGGGATGACAAGTGGCCTGGAGATACTCTTTACCACTCTATGCCTTAAAGGACTAAGCTGTCTTCCCAAAAGTCCTGATTCTCACAAAAGCTCTTGGTCTCCCCTGTAAGTTTCCCCAAACAGCTTCTTCCTTCTGCCTCCCACCAAGCAGCCTGCCATTGCACATTTACAGCCAAAGTTAACACAAAGCTCAAATTCCTGGCTAGGAACAGAGGAGCAGCTTCTGGAAAAAATCAAAGGGGAACGCGTCACTGCTAGCAGCGAAGATGGAGCTTGCCAGGGTTCCTCGAGGTTATTTGTCTTGTTGCCTGCTCCCAGGAAAGCTGATGCAAAGCAGCCAATCCATCCCTGCCATCCACCACACTCCCCTGAAACGCCCACCAGGAAGTTGGGCAAGAGAGGCTGCTTGAACATCCCGTGCCTGCTCCCGGGCTGGCCAGCCACAAAGCCTGTGTTTGCTTAGGAGGAGGGAAGAAGCAGCAAGAGACACTACACGTGCCAAGAGCAAGGTGCCAGCACCTCTGCACTTCAGTTTGAAAAAACAAAGAGCAAGGAGTCAGCTTAATCACAGCAGCATAACTTGAATCAGGCTTTATCAGTGACTGAGTGCCACCAAGAATGCCATCTGAGCACCCCAGATAAAAATTGCATGTGCAGGCAAGTGACTGCACAGGACACAAAATGAACCAGAGCTCAGTGTCAAGGAAGCGAGTTGGACTGTGCTGCAAGCCAACAGGTATTCCATGTTCTCCTCTGCTACAAGTGAAGTTAGGATTTGGCCTGCTGGTCTCCTCTCCTCAAAAATCTTTAAAAACTTACAGGGATTTTGTGTTTAAACTAGAAAAGGTATAATGTTGGCTGAGGAACTCACTGCTGTAACGGACAGCCTGAGCCAAGAAGCCAACAGATTTCCAGCAGGTCATTACACAACCAAACAGCTGAAGCTCCACCCTGAACCTTTGATTTTCTTGCCATCCCAAGGGAGTTTTTTTGGAGGGCAGGGTTTTTTTTGTTTTTTTTTTAATTGCAGCTTGTCTTAATGCTTGAACAAGGCACTTGGGCATACTTGAGACAGCAGGCCTGACCACGCTGGTGGAGGGCTTTGACATAAATTCAATCATTTACCACAGAACTTCAAGAGTTGGTTTGCAACTGCCCCTCTGTCAAAAGTTACCATGCCCAAGCTGGGCATAACACACAGTCCTGAAACAAAGTCCAGCAGCTTCACTTAAACTGCTAGTAAAGATGAACTTCACTAAGTGGTAAGGTTTAACATCAAAACAGTCAAGAGCAGGGCTCAAGCCCTCAGTGGAAGATATCTGAATAGACACCTGCATGGAGGAGTTTATTTTCAGAAACAGCTGCACTGTTCAACCTCCTAGGATATTGCCAGGTTATTGCTTTATATGCCAGAGAACAGAGCTTTTCCTCCCACTTATGCACCAGTGCTTCCAACGCAAAAGCTGTGCTGTGCCTGAGTCAGCTGTACTTACCTCTGTACATGCCAAAGTAGCCTTCCGACCGAATTGTTTTAATGAGGCAGTCAGACCTGCAAACAGAACAGAGGGAGATGAACCACAGGACCTCAAAGGTGGGTGAGTGCAGAGAAAAAACAAAGCAAATTTCTTGGAGTGGTTTCCATTTACATTCTGTCAGCAAAACCTCAGCTGAGATGGGAACTGCGTCAGCCTCTGAATGTGTTGAGGCCTGAGCCCAGTTTCAACCCCTAATTCACAGGGGCTTTGAAACCCCTGGCTCACCCTGCACACGCTGTCTGCTTTCTAGAAACACAAAAGGGAAAAGCGTCACTGCAAGGGCTGTTTATCCAGGGTCCCCTGTGGCAAATGCACATGAGATGTTCTAACAAGCAAATCCCCATGTACACATTTTAAAATCCAGCTCTGGAAGGGAAATAAGGGGCCCAAAACGCCCCCAATGCTGACTTGTTGACTTAGTGAAATGTGACACGAGGCACACAAACACGAGATGACCTGAACACCCAGTCATCTGTGGCCTCCCACGCAGATTAAAGCACGCACTTTCAGCACATCAAGTCCCACAGCAGGCGCCAAGCACTCAGGCTCTTACCCTGAGGAGAGCACAGCAGGGTACCGTGCTCCGAGGGGAACACTGTGCTCCAAGGGGAAGAGTGTCACCTTCCTCATTGCAAACACCTTTACTACAGAGGGGAAAACCATGCAGAGCACTGGAATGGCTCAAAGGCTTTTGAAGGCACAGACACACACACACACATAGCAAATCCAAAGGCACGGTTCAGGAAGGCTGCACAGATTCCCTGGCAGAGTTTCCCTCTCTGGACCACAGCTGCATGAAGCCTGGATGCTGGATGAAGGTGGCTCTAGGGTCTTTGGGAAGAGACAGGCACTTGTGGCCATAGGGGAAGGGAGAGGTGTACAGGCATGTATGTGTACATAATTTAAGGAGAAAAAGCTCTTTTAAGCAGTAGTAAGAGAAGTGTGGCTAATAAAACATGAATACATTTTTAAGAGATTTGGCAACACAAGGAGTAAACTTCTTTTCAGCTCTGCAGTAGTGCTGAGGTGGAAGAGAAGGAAATACAGAGCTCCCTTTAGGGCTTTATGACCTTGCCTGGGTCAAGACTGTTCTAGGGTTGTTTGTGAAGAACCCATTCTGTGTTGCTGCAAGTCATGGCAATGAGTTTCCCCTCTCTGCTGGGATTCCCTGAATCCTTTGGCATCTCATTTTTCACACACTCCACCCAAGCCCCTGCAACTTGCAACATACTCATTTCCTTCTTCCGAGCAGCCCCTTCAACACATCTACAAGCCCCAGAAATCTCAGTGAACCTTTCCCCTATCCATCCCATCAAGTTCTTCCACTGCAATGCTGGAGACAACACATTTTCCCTGAGCCAGTGATGCTGCTTTGAACAAGCTGCAGCAGGGAGAAGAGAGAGAAGATCTGCTTCCCACCATATTCAAACAGCTCTGCTCCATCAGGATAGAGTTTGTCACTTAAAGCCCCTCAAGCTGCAGCAGAACAAGATGCAGCCAAGGCCACATCCAGCTTTCTTCTCTCTCTGGAAAAGGGAGCCAACAGCTAACTAAAATGATATGTAACATACCTGGGGCAGCACAATCCAAAAGCCAAGCTCTCTCCAGCCCTCGGAAGTCCTCCAGTGTCTCTGTCTTTTTCAAGTGAAAGGCTCCCCTTATGCCAAAGGTCTCGAGCCAAGCAGAAGCAAGGCAGGCTATCTTAAAGTAAGAGAGCTAACATTTTAAAGGAACTTGCTGCTTTCCCGGGTGTTCAGCAGACACCAGGTAATTGGTGTAATCAGGAAATCTAATATTGATGGGCACACAGCATTTCCAGAAAAATAAGCCCCTGTTACTGGGGAAACTTTCTTAGGAAAGCTCAGCCCTTCCCTTTCTTAGAAGCAGTCAGTTCAAACATACAGGGAAATCTTACGTATTCCTTAACAGCCCCTCATCTTACAACAATTCCTGGCTATGGAGTTGACTTGCACTTGACTGCTAAAAGCCTCACTCCTATGGAGCTCCTTTCCAGGCATGAGATATTCTAGCATGCAGTCCCAAGGGGTGCCTACAAGTTCATCGTGCCCAAATTCCTGCTGCTGCCCTGTGTCAGGTTAGGAGAATAAGTGATCCTCAGGGAGGTGAAGCAACCTACAGCAGGAGCAGGACACAACAAAAGGGGAGACAAAGCAAGGTGGGGGGGCTACATCCTGCCAACAAGGCAGGGCACACCAACAGCGCAGGGAGCAGAGTGCATGGGAACTGTCAAGGGAAGCACCAGAGCCTACAGCTTAAGCCCCAGTCATCAGCTAGAGCAAGGAGGCACAGAGACTAAAGCCATCAACATACAGAGCATTTCCTTCCTATTCCCCCTCTGCCTCAAATTCTCCTGTGCAGGAAAGAGAAAAAGATGGTGTGGAGGAGCAGGGAGCAGGTAATGCTAGCTCTAAACAAACTTATAGGAGGATAGGACATACCTCATCAGTCCCAGTCCCTTCTTCCCCTCAAAACCACCAATTCTTTTGGAAAACTAAGGCCTGTCTCTGGTTCCTAGGATAAAGCATCTTGTGCTGAGTGTGGTACACATTCCCACAGCAGATACACAGCCCTAAGCATCCAACACAAACTCCAGGTGAATTTGGTGGGCTGGTTACACTCATGCTTTGTTTTCCTACAGCCTGCAGTACCTGAGGTTTTTTTGGACAGAGGACTGCTGGTGTAACTACAGCATGTGTCAACCTGTGATCCTTCAAAAGGTCCACATGCAATGCTCTAGACTGGGAACGAGCGACTGCTTCCTCTTGTAACAACTGAAACAGCAAAGGAAGGATCTCCAATATCAAAGCAATGGAAACAGAACAGAGCCTGAAATTCCCTCAGGCACCTGACTAGCTCAGCAGACTCCTTGTGTTTGGGATCAGGTGATTGGGATTCCTTGTGTTTTGGTTCTGAGCCCTGGCAGTAGTGAACATGCTGCTCCCAAGCAAGGGATGCAAACAGGTGTGCCCCCTGCAGAGGAGTCCTCTGCTGGGCTCAGCTGCCTCAATAGCTGCTCTGTTTGCTTTATCTGCTGTAGCACAGCTTGGCTCCAGAGTGTCCCCTGGCTTTCCTGAGGACAGCCCAGTTCCTGGAGATGCTGAGCTCACTTGGAAGAGGTAACAAAGTGGAAGGACTCCCCACAGAAAGCCCTGAGGGATGACGGCCCTGTGGGCAGTACTCACAGGCTGGTGTACATCCGTTGGCCATTCTGCTGGTTCTGCAGACGAGTTTTTGCCAGGTCAATAGGAAATACACACGTGACCCCGATCAGCCCAGCTATCCCTCCATTGATCAGCTTGGCAGGTAAACTGTAAGGGGATGAGACAGAGAGAAACAGATGTCTTAGCACTGGGTAATATAAGGGATGGGAAAGAGGAAAGAGCTGAGCTCTTTCATGTGACCAGAGTTAATGCACAGCTGTGAGACAAGGCTGTCTCCCCCAGCACAAAGGAAGCTCTTCTACAAAGCAAAGCTTGGTTCCTGCTGTGTATATGGAGAGGCAGAGAAAGCAGCACGTACCATCAGGACAAACCACTGATGACTGGAGTGGAGCCAAACCCCTAACCCACACATTACTAGGAGCAGGAAAAAATCCTGTTGCCCAGAACCCAGGGATTTCTGTTGTCCCTAGAGGAGAAAAGACAGAGTGCTGGACCATCTACCACGTGGACAGCCTTCAGTTAGGGCTCAGTGGCACCCGAGCCAGCAGGTTTACCAACAAACGCTTTCCTGCCCCACAACCATATCCACAGCTAATGAGAGGTTGGTGACACGTCAGCTGCTACCGTCATGTGGGAACGGGCCCAGCAGAAGCACCCAGCTGGCAGCCATGGAGCAGATGGCTGCAGCCACAGGAAACTGCTTCCAGACCCACTGCCCAGGGCCAGGGGAACACACACAAAGCAGCAGCCTGGAGAAACCAGCGGGCTGGCAGCTCGCACAGCCACAGACGCGGAGACGTGAGCTCATACCTCTGGGGGAAATCAAAACCTGGCTGGCTGCATGTGCTTCCGAAGTACGGGGCTTTTTCTACTCCCCTTCGTGCTCCCACAGAGAATTCTTGCAAGTGGCACTGAGTGAAAGCCACATCAGCTAAACACGGGTTCCCAGCAAATTCAATTAAGAAGAATGTCCTGCACTTACATGCTCAATAAACCACGGCACACGGAGACAAAGAAAGCCTGTTTGAGTCAGCTCCCTCCAATAAAGCACAGGATATGGCTCCCTGAACACAGGATGTATCAGATATTAAACTGGTGGCTGACAGCAGTCCTAGACTGCAGCTGGGTGAGCCTGCAAGGCCTATCCTCCCATCAGGGGAACTGCCACACTGCCTTTTGTGACGGTGACTTGCTGCTCTGGATGGGAGGACAGACTCCATTACCCTCCGGAAGCAGCAGTGCTGAGGCTGGCAAAGGCATGGGGGGGTAAAGTCCTGCAAACATCTTTCCCCTAACAGCACTCCAGAGCACTCTGCATCAAGGGGCAATTGCAGAGAGGATCAGTATGCAGCCATGCTTGAGGGAAAGGCAGGATATGGAGGCTCAAGGTTTCAACTAGAAGGGTCCCTGAGGGAAGCAGACAAATAAGGGATGGAAAAAATATAAAAGACTTTGTCCACAAGTGCTAAGCACGATCTTGATACCTCAGGACTGACATACTGACACACCTTGACACACTCCCTTCAGCTTCTGCTGTCCTGCACCCAAAGCTCCTTCCTCCTCAACACCTGCAGGATACAACACACACAGCCCCAGGGCTGGCACAGCTGGAGGAAGAGGTGCCAAGGACAGGCAGACAGATCTGAGCTCAGCCTACAGCTCCAAACTAGACAGTGCTGACTGAGATTAAATCAGCACAGTACTTGAGGAAAGCAGACCCAGATCAGTGCACAAGCTCAGTGCAGAGCCAGGCTGTCAGACCTCACCAGCCCCAGACAGTTGCCTCAGGGATCTTTGTGCCACAGTCTGAAAATGGAATAGATTTGCCTGCAAACTCCTATCCTCAACTTGTGCTTAGGACATGGGAAAATTTCAAACAGTAAGCTTCACATCATTGTGCTCTCCTTATTTAACCCACAGTCACACAGAAGGAGGAGGTTAGAGACCAGATAAAAGTGTGCAAACATGGAGACACCACGGAGAAGGAAGGTGTTTGAAGACAGGATCACCTCAGCCTTCCAAATTCAGCTCTGAAATCACTCTTGGCAGGTCACAGACTGTGAGGCACAACCAGTGCCCCCTTCCAGCCTCAGCACTGTCATCACTTCTCTAAGTGTCCCTGAAACACCTGGGACAGGCAAACACTTGCCCTTCTCAACCTGTTCCAAGACAGAGTTTATCTCAGGTGTAACTGAGACACAGACACAAAGGTCCTGCCTGCTGCTACTGTAAGTGCAAGAGATTCCCTAATTTCAGCCCAGACCCCAGCAGTAAAGGGGAATGGTCTGATGTGCCTGGGCAAGCCAAAAATTTGAGGCTGCAGACAGCCTCTCCCTCTGCCTGTGGGGGAGAAACTTTTGCTCAATACTCCCATCTCACCTGGATTTAACCATCCAGATTTCCCCAAGAACACTTCAGGGAGAAACTAATATGGATGGACTACAGGGCAGTATCCAGCAAGACACCAAGATTAAGTTCCACATGCATTGCTGCAGAAATGCAGTGCCCTTGATCTCACCTTGCAGCCAAACCACCGCTGTTGATTTTAGTCTTTTCGTATCAATCTTTATTGATATTATTCTAAGGGGTGACAGAAACAAATTTCCTTGGCTTGGCTGCCTGTGACCACTGCAGACATGTGGTCCCAGTGACTGGAGGGATGACCAAAGCAGCAGAGGTGAGGGATTTGAGGCACAGAGAAGAATATGAGACAAAGACCATTGCACCTGAATCAAAAGCTTTTTCCCCTGTGACTGAGTCATCCCACTTCACACGTCAGTGCTCTCTGTTCTCTCAAGGGATAAGAATCCACTGTGCCTGGTCTCTCTGTCCTATTTAGCTTCTGCACAGCTACTGCCTCTCACTACCTACATGTGCAGGGCTTAGTGAAATGGGAACAACGCAGGCTAGCATGCAAATGAAGCCATTTGCTCAGTTTAATACAAGAAGGGATACAAAGGCATCCCAGTTCTTCTCTTCTAGTGCTCCTCCTCAGCCCTTTTAACTAGTCCCTGTAGCCAGCAAGCTCCTGCTCACACTGCCAAGAGCACACTGGAGGAGCCAGGGCACATCTTGTAGGACACATCTCCTCCTGTAGGACAGGTCTCTTCTTCCTTCAAAATACCAAGCTTCAAACAGTCACAGACGTCTGATCATTTTCCTTTGCTGAGGTTATTGGGAACATAGACCTGCCAGGCTCCACGGAGGTGAATCTCAGCATGCCCTTCATGGGTGTGCTGGAAGAGTTCCAAGTGCTCTCCAAATTGGGTAGCAGATGATGGCCAAATCTAGGCACACAAACACTCCACAACGCTGTATTTTTATCAGCACAGCTCAGGACTGTTTACATTTGCAGAAGACAGGCGTACAGGAAGATATCCTAATCATGGCAAACGCTAAGAAGAGGCAGCCCTCTTGCCTGCATCATTCATGCACTGCAAGTCCTGTCCCTCTGTCACCATGTTTCATTTACCCACTGACCCCATGTGTCCTGAGCTGGTAACCTGGAAAAGCAGATGTTAGAAAAACAACATGAAAAACCCCACAGGAGTCCCACAGTATGCAGGAGTCACTTAGCTGGGGCAACTTCACAAACAGCAAAAAGTTAAACCTGTGTGGAGGAGTGTGCAGATCCACCTGACACAGCTCTAAGAAAGCAAAGGGTAGAACTGTGCCTTTCCAAAATGCATCCCAGTTCATTTCCAGGGAAGACTCAAATCCAGCCTTTACTAGAACCAATGCTTTTAAGTGCCACTGTGCACATAAGTGTCCTTAATCAATGTTGGTACTTCATGTTCCTGCTATCACTCAAACCTTGACTGTCTGTCTGTAGAGTAAGGACACTGGGCTGCACAAGGCTATGTGGACTTTGTCATGACAAGTATTGCATCCTTGGCTGGTCAAGGGCCTGGCTTTGCTCCCTTGATGCCAGCAGCTGAAGTCAGCAGGTCAGGGTGACCTTCGAAAGAAACAAAAAGGAACAGCTCATGCAGAGTGGAACGCAGAGGGCAGAAAGAAAAAGGCAATGGGAAAAAAGAACTGAAGAAAGCAGAGATGTGATAACATGGCAGAGACAGAAAATATGAGAAGGTTCAAAAAAAGCAGGTAAGAAAGGAGAAGAGAAAGAATCAGAACTGTTTTAGGCCGGAAGAGATGATCAGGTGATTTCCTCCAACCTTCTGGATCCCAAACGGAAATAAGTTTGAAAAATTTTAAAAGAAAAACCTAAAGCACACTTAAAAAAAAAATTAGAAGTTACCTGATCTGTTTATCAGCCATTTAATTCAAGCTTGATCTTGTTATGAAATGAATCTGTTTCTTCAAATTCTTCTTTTTCAGTCACTTCTTTCTTACTTCAATTTCTTCCTGGGAAAGGACAGAAAGACACCAAGAACACAAAGTTGAGACACTTACACTCTTCCTAAAGCTCAGGGGCTAGTTGGCAGGCAGGCTGTAGGGTTAGGACAGCTGAGGCACAAGTGGCTTAAGGGAGCACCTGATCTCCTCAAAGAGGAGACTGAGCTCCAGAGGGAGCCTTATAAACATATGTGTGTAAACATAAATATACAAGGACATATGGAGGGACAAGTTGCCAGGGTCATCAGGTTCTAGCAGCATGCGAGGAAGGGCAGCAGCCAGGCAGGGCACAAGCTCTGCCCAGCAGCCAGGACAGCCATGTCTGTCACTTCTCTCAAACTTCAGAAAGCATTTCACACCGCATCATGCGCATCCCCAACCCTCTGCAGGTGCACCCAGCCAGCCCAAGTGTCATCACAAGACTCTTTTAGCACTTCCCTTCAACACAGACATGCTGTGTCCAAAGGACAGCCTTCAAAAAACTGCTCTTGCAGAGGTTACTATCCTTCCCCTACTTCTGAGCTTAAACAGACAGCCCATGTTCAGTCTTGTGCCAACACGGTCTTTCAAGCAATGCCTCTCCCACCCCAAGCTACTGATGCCACTTTGCCCTTTGGACCGCTCCTTTCAGCTCAGTGCCAGACTGCAGGAACCAGTTCTCTCTAAAACTGCTGTTACTGTTTAATGAGAGCTGTTAGAAGTTACGTCACAAAGAAATCTGGACACCAGAGAAAATTTCAGAAGTGGCCATAACTTTCAGCTTTCTGGAGATGTCTTCATCTCCTCACCTCCAGCCTGGGAATCAGACGCCCAATGCTTTCTGCAGATGCCTCAGCAGTATTCAGCCAACTTCCTCCCTCTTCCCTTTCACCTGCCATCTGGATGCTGAGCCAGAAGCAAAGGAGGTACCTCCGCCCTTTACCTCTGGAATGAAATTTGCTCCTTTACTGCAGATTTCCTAAGCCACACAGAATCTCACATCCAACAGAGTGGCTTACGGACCGACACTTCTGCTCTGGAGATACCTCTGGCTCTCAGAGCATTCCTGAGAATAAAAGGTCCCTGAAAGTGCGAAGAGCTAGTGATGGTGCAAACAGGTATGGGAAGGAGTTCAGGTCCCCATCCCGTTATATCAAGTGCCAAGGACAGGACAGCACAAACCCATTTGTACAGCCCCAAGTCTTGGACAACATGAGATTGAAACTGCCTTTTCTGCAGCTCCACACTCAACTGGAACTGTGAGAGACCAGCACATGGAGCTCCCTAAGGAAAAGCACTCCTCAAAACACTGCACACAAATCTCACCCACTGCACTATGCTGTTATACCTTCTGTGAGCCCTCTTCAGAAAGTTTACCTGATTTCAACTGATCTGTGGCTGCAGACCTTAAAAAGCTCTAGATCAGCTAAGTCTGCACTTTCCAAGTGAAAATCATTTATACCCTTCATTACATGTGCTCTCATATGCATGTCCACAAGAGCAATTTGGTTTAGGCTAATCTATTTTTTTATCAAATTAACCAGAATAAGACAAAAATATAAAAATATAGCAAGACCAGTTGATGAAAGCCTGTAGACCTGTCATAAACAAGCAATGAATCATGAAAACTCACTTGATAGTGTCTACACCCTCAATAAACTTGTGTTTATCAAGATAAGCCTGACAAAATACATGCACCAAGTGGTCCTGATAGCCTGCTCCAAGCTCTGGCAAAACACCCCCCTTTGTTGCCTCTGCTGCATCCTTCCATGCAGAGGGGAACTCAGGAGGACAGGCAACAGCAAGAAAAGACAGCAAGGCTGCCAATATTCACCACAGCCAAAAGATAGTCAAATTTGGCTATTCATAGGTAGCCAAAAGAGGAAGAGACCAAGATGGACACACAAATACATCACAGGGCTGTTTCTTACCTGCTGACACAAGAAGGGCAACGGAGTCCCTCAGCACCAAGAGGGACTTGGGACAGCTGAGTTTAGTTCTCTCAGCCTTTTTTTCTTTTGACGTTTGGCTTCACCTCCCCACCTGTCCAGTAACTACCGAGTCCTCCACAGCTGTCTGATCCAGCTGGAAAACTGCTGCTGCTTCCCACCAGGGAACAGATGCTCCTGCTGCACTGCACAGCAAGACAGGGCAAAAACAACCTTCCTGGGTTTAAAACTGGGCAAAGTTACAGGTTTCCTTGGTGCTGGCTGTACAGCCAGCAAATACCAGGAGTAGTATCATCTCCCCTAACAAAAGCCACTCAACTAGCGGACGAGCGACGGGAAGTGAACAATGTGATCATTTTACAGCAGACACCAGCACTTGATAACTGTTTAAACAGCACCTGGCACAGCAGAGGCCTGAATGTCTGTGGCCAGGGGATTTTAATGAATTAAGGGATTTTAATGCAATGAAGTGGAAAGTTTATTTGAGCTCTGTTTGTTTAAACAGAGCTCCAACGAATGATCATCTGCAAAACAAACCCTAAGTCACCCCAAGCTCCATCTGACCACTTTGCTGTAATTTACAGAACTCTCTGAGTCCCTTAAAAGAGGGTGAATGATGAAGCCACCAGCGGCTTGGTCAGGGAGTTTCTGAGCTGAGCCAGACCCCAGCTGCCTCCAGGACAGGAAAATAGCTGCTACTGTTCTGCAGTCTAAGACAGGGAAAAACAGGCTAGGAAGAGAAAATTCCGGGAAATTTATAGGACATTTAAAAAAACAAATCCAGAACAACATTATACATTTAACCTAGAAAGGAAAGAGATTAAATAAAGACCTAAATGTATCTTCCCAGGAACACAGTGCTCTCAGGAGCCAAAAACTGCACATAAAAGCAGGCAAGCATCTGCAGCCAAGCAGGGTTCCTGTGGGAGAAGTGTCAGGGAGCAGGGTTTGTATCTTCCTAGGAAATCTCCCATCAGGACCTGCATTGGGGCAGCAGACAAGCCAGCAGCACCAAAAATGTGCTGATGCCTCAGAAAGTCTTTGTATGGTTAAACTTCAGGACAACGGCACTGCTGGAACTGGGAACCTGCACGGACGAGGAGCTGAGGAACTGGGAGGAAACTGAGAGTAGGTGAAACAAGAGTCACCAGAGAGCCACCTGAAAGCCAGAGAAGCTGAGCAGCTCTCATGGAAGGGGATCCTAAACTGAACATCCCATAATTAAGAGAGTGAGAACAGCATGGGAGTATTTCCTTCCTAGAGTGCTGTTAACACAGCTAGGCATGGATTAATGCCCCATTACTTGCACACCAGGACATCCCTTTTACATTTATTAAAATGATCAGGCAAATTAGTTTCAGAGCCACACGCACACCGAAGCAGGTGTGAATGCCCGAAGCTCATGCTGACACATAAATAGCCCAGGAGCCTCCTCAATCATGCCTTTCCCTTTTCTCACCTCCCAAAAGTCAGCTCCAGTGACAGAATAGCCATACTACAAGTACCACAGTGCAATCCTGAACAGCTCTGGATGTATCTGGTCCTCACAGCCTAAGCCACTGGGGAAGTGATGCTCTTTTTCTCCCCTGCCTTGCCACGCATCTCCCAAACAAATCAGACAGTGAGGCTTTCTCCAGGAAGGCCAACCTTTGTATCTGCTCTCTTGATCCCATGGGGCATGGGGCTGAACTTTCAACCTTCAGTTTTTGCCTTATCATCTGAAGGAAAAGTGCATACTAGAGAATCACAGCTCAGCATGAGGCATGAAGGGGAGCACATGCACATCACTGTGTCTCATTAATGCATCACACAGGCAAGCCTGGATTGGAGATACAGGCACCCAACACCACCACAAGCCAGGACATCACAGGAGAAGAAACAGGTTAAACTTACCCACACCCCTCTGACCTCACTCACTGCGTTTAGTGCCACCACACTGCCCTACAGATGTGGGTTGCCACCTCTACCCCCAGATTACACAGTCTGAGCCAAGTACAGCACCCTCCTTCTCCTGCTCTTCCCCTGCCAGGCTGCCAGAGCCACATCCTCCAAGCCAGCTGTGGGCTCCCAGTCCACCAGCACCCCCAGCCCTGCAGGCAGCACGCCCTATCCCTCCTAGAGGCCAGCTCTTCACTTCTGCCCTCTGCCAGCACTTCCACCTTCCAGATCTCCTCACCAGCAGCCCAAGTGCAGCTGAGCACATCCTCTCAGGCTCAGACTGCTGCACAGGCTGATTTATCCAAGCACACACAGGCTGCCAGTTTGACAGAAAACCTTTAGCAAATGTCAGCTGGTGCTGCGGCCGAAGAAAGAAATATGTTTTTTCCCTACACCCAAACGTGTTCCCATCCCTGATTTCATGCCAGCATAAATATTGTGCTGGGCAGTCAGACAGGAATGAGATAGAACTGGAGGACAGCACATGCTGGAGCTATCACTGAAAGCCAACTTCCAAACTACAACCTTGACTTAAGAATAAACAGCAGAAGGGAAAGTCAGGACCCCCTTCCACATATTTCTGTTTGTTTTGAGAGCAGACAAACTCAAAGCCTCAGTGAGAGAAGCTGATGTCAAGAAGTAGTGCTCAGAAGGTGAGCATAGGAAGCAAAGCTGTGCCAGTGTCCATTGTGTCAAGAGGACACAGCCACGCAACCATCCACAGTCAGGGATGGCAGGGGAAGCCATCAGCAATGAGTACCTGCTGGGAGAGGAGAAACCCTCTGGGACCAGCACACTTTCCTTCACAGCACAAATGCATCTGTAGGTGCAGACGCTGTCAATTTTGTTAATGACTGGAACAAAGCTGTCATCACAATAAGGTTTAAGGACTGCAAAATAAAACTGCTAATATTTCCTGAGAGAAGCTGCTTTCTAGATGCATGACACGCACAAAGTGCACAAGGGAGTTGGCACCAGGTAATGTAACCTGGGGAGAAGCTGTCAACTTGGCTCTTGCCTGCTCACGACATTTTGGGACAGACAGGGGTTGGAGAAAATAGGTGGCAGTTTAATCTGCTGCCTGCTTGCCTTTAGGCCCTTGAAAGCAGGGACTGCCACGAATTTCCTTGCAGGACCTGACAAGGCATTACTCGTCAAGAAAACAAAGCAGCTCTCAAACACACTGGTGAATGCTCCCCACCATCACACAGTGTCACCTCTCCAGCTGCACAGGGGACAGCACAGTCCCCTCACACCATTCTGCCACCAGACAAAAGCCCCGGGGTTGCACATGCAAACTCACCTGCCTCGTGGTCAGCAGCCAGCTGTACCTGTACCACACTGGGCTGTGAAAGCACCAAGCCAAAGGCAGTCTTCCCCCTTGCCTCAGGTGATAAAAGGCCAAAGTACCAGCGGGGAGGTGCCATGTCAGCCGCCTGCACCATTGGCTGCCCACACCCTCTGGGGACAAGCCCAGTGCCACAGTGCCCACTCAGCTGGCAAGGCACGGGATGCAGAGCCTCGGCACACAGGGCACTCCCCTCTAACAGCCCCTGCAAGGACTCTCAGCTCCAGCAGTCCCTTCCCATCCTCCACAAGTGACCTCTGTCTCGTGCTGCTTCCCTCAGGCTGGTTGGGATGCGTAACCCCCGCTCCACCGTGAGAACAGTCAGGCTGGCACCCTTGCAAAACTGCAGGCAAACTTTGCCCCCATATCCAGCCTCCACTCTCCCTGTGCACTGGGGAGCCTTAACTTCACGCTGAGAGACCTCGTGATGACAGAATGCCTCGAAACATCTCTCGAATGCCACAAAGGAACAGCTGAGTTTCCTGGCTGAGGGCACGTTGTAGAGGTGTTTGGCTTTGCAACTGTTTTTATACTGCTGGCAGTATAGACTTACCTGAATGCCCACAGAGGGGAAAAAGAGGAATAAAACTCTTGATTAGCAATGAGGACTCCTGAGCTCACATTCCAGCTCCATCACTGACTTGCCCTTCACCTACAAAAGGATTTTGAACCACAGCTGGCAGCCTGAGGAACGCCCCGTGTCTATGACAACATTCCAGCTTAGGAAAAAAACAAGCCTCGAACAAAAACAGTCTAACATCTTAGCAGACATACTAACTCACCACATCCAAACCAGTGCAGTCACCATAATATTGCAACAGAAGAGGATTTACGACAGGGCCATGTTGGACGTGTCACCGGGGACAATCCTGAAAGCCCCTAGGACTACAGCTGTAGCCTACATTCTAATACTGCATGCACACTGTTGCAACTATCCCCGCCACCAGGATTTACCTGAGACTACAGGAGAATCACACAGTAGTAGTCAAGATCTGCCTGCTGCCCTCAGTTGCCAGGGTCACCTGCTTGCAAAGCAAAGGAGTTACCAAAGACATCAGGCAGAGACTTGACTGCTCCTGACTACTGCCCCTCTGTCTGCCTGGTGTCAGCCACACTAGGAAAAGCCAGCGTAGCTGCTCACTCCAAAGCAAAGATCAAAGCGAGTGGAGCAGCAGGTATCCTGGAAACCAAGGGGACAAAACAGCAGGGAAGCAGGTGGGGAACTTCCTGCCTGTAGGCAGTAGGAGTAGAAGGAACACACCCAGTTTTCCTACTCCCTCCCCTTTGGGCTGTCCATCCTGCTGGAAGCACAGGCTGGTTCCCCACTCCCCAGTACAGCATCATGCAACTTTGTCTGCTTTGCTGAGAAACCTTTTGCAGTAAGTAAAGACAAGAAGACAACAAGCACCTGCTGTTACCTCTGTGAGAGCTAAGGCTTGGAGCAAGGCCTCCAAAAGGCACTGTGAGCAGCAAGAGAAGTGCCTTCCTGACCTGGAGGGCTTCTCCAGGCCAAAACACCAGCAATTTACTTAGATTAGAGCAGAAGCCATTTGCCCTATTGCTCAACAAAGGGAATCCCATGGAGACCTTTTCTTGCATCAGCATGATCCCTTTAACATTGAGGTGCCAAGCCATCTGCCAAGACAGAAGGACTTGGGGAACAGGCCTGTGCTGGTCTGGAACAAACACCAGACATACCCTTCGACTTTGCATGGGTAACTGCCCTGGATGAAGAGACAGAAAGCTAATGCTCATCTTGAAGCTGGGCAAGAGTATCGGTACTGCAGCACACCAAAAGGCCTCAATACCTGGGATCTGTCATTTTAGGGGCTGCCCTGACCTTCAGCCAAGGAAAGTCCCTGTCCTGGAGGTTTTGCAACTGAGCTGCAAGATGGGATGAGTAAGGACAGCCCTTAGGAGAAGTGACTCACCCAGGGCTCACATGGGAAGCCTTCATATCAAAGACATTGGAGATGCTAAGCTGAAGGAACCGGAGGGAAGGCCTCAGCAGGACAAATGAGCTCGCAGTCATCTTATTGAGAACACAGAGGCCTGCTCCACTGAAGGACAACACGTTAAAACACTCTTAAGGGCAGTATCTTCCCCCACAGGAGAGAGACAACAGGTCTAAAAGTGCTCACAGCACCCCGGCAAGACTGAGGGGAGCAAAGGAAACCCATGGGAGCTGCTGGCACATTTCCCATCAAAGTTCTCAAAAAGGCAATTGGGCCAAGTCTCAAAAGACCTGGCTCTTCTGCTCTGCACAAATGCCACATCAAGCATGCTGCCCTGCTGCCCTGTCACTCCTCTGAACACTTACAACACAAGTAACAAGCCTCTAAATTTAGGACAATTTCTCATGCTCAAAGTAAACTGTCTTGGAGAAGGTGCCAGAGGGCTGTAAACCCTTCCCATGCATCTCATCATAAAATCTTCAGTGATGTGGTCATACGAGGCTAGGGCATGGCCACAGCAAAAATTCAGGCCCAGCATTTGCTTGAAAATAGCGGTGGATTCCAATCTTTGGTCTGTAGAAACCTGCAAGTCCCTCCACCAATTCAAAAGGATCTGTAAGAAGTAGCTACAGAACAGGCAACCCATATGCAAATACAATTAACTATACATATATACGCAGCAACTTCTACATAAAATGGTTATTTAAATTAAATGGGCTAGGTTATTCTGTAGCTGCAGAGGCAGCAGTAGAGGCACAAGCTGAGAGACAGTAAAATGGCCTGCACCTGAACATGCTGGGGTGCAAGCAAGTGCACCTGGGATGTTACTGGACAAACGTAAGTGGATGCTTATCATCAGAAATGCTCTTGTCCACATGCCACCTGAGAAATCATGTAGTCACATGCTGAACCAATGCAATTCTAAATATTTTAAAATCCACCTTATTCTGGATCTGTTTTTTTGTACCAGGTTTTATGAAATTGCAGCTTCAGCGACATGCAGCATTAGCTGGAGAAAGATGACAACTTTGCTGAGCTTTTGGGAGTCTGGCAGATGCAAGAGAGAGCAAGAACAATTAAGAAGTTACATACAGTACTCCTTTTCAATAATCTGTGGTGGTCAACAAAAAGGCAGAACCAGCTGACAGTGACAGACAGACCAGCCCTTTGATCTGGAAGGACATACCATGGGAAACTAAATGGTTCAAATCCTTCTCTTGGGTGCTCTGCCAAGAGGCTGAGTAGAAAAGTTCCCCCCTCCCAGTTTAAAATAATCACCATGTACAAAACGGTAACTGAAAAAAACCAACCAAGAAACCCAAGGTAAAGTTGAGGCTCAGATTCTATCTCACTCAGCAGGAATGAGGTAGAGCACTGAGCTGAGGTCCTGGGGCCTGAAAGGGACCATTCATTCCCCACCAGCAATGAAACCAGGGCTCTTGGTTTTGTTCGCTGCAAGAAAGAGGTGCCAGTGACCCTGCTGGGAGGAATAAGCATCTTTTCAGGCCAAATTGCAGCAGTACCTCACCAAAGCAACACTCAACCAACCATAGAGCTGTTCCTGCTGGATGCCTTAAAGTCCCTAGTCCTGGGATGGTGCTGGTTCACTGTGGCCAAACCGGAGGCTGCAGAGGGGAGGACTGACAGCTCAGGTCACTGCTGTGCCCACAGTGGACTCCTGGCAGCCCTGCCCTGGAGCTAGCACAGAGAGTGGCTTGGTGAGCTGCTCTGCCAGCTCCATCAGCACCCTTGCCACTGACTACTTGCTGGATTGCTGGGGATCTTTTCTGCTCTCCTGGATTGCAGGGGATCTTTTCTGCTCTCTCCATCCCTGTCTACCAGCTCAAGGGGGTGGTTGCCCTAAGGATATTCAGTTTTTATGATAAAGACTGAGACAAAGAAGACATTAAGCACCTCAGTTGTTTCCTCAGCCTTTATTGCTATTTCCTCTGCATCCAATAAAGCATGGGGATTCTTTTTGGATTGGCCTTCTTTTTGGTTGTTAGCATATTTATGAAAACACTTTTTATTACTTCCCACAGCACTGGCCAGTCTGAGCTCTAGATGAGCTTTCGCCTTTCTAATTTTCCCTCTATATGACCCAACAATGTCCTTGTACTCTTCCTGAGCTACCTGCCCCATCCTTCAAATGTTGCAAACCCTTTTTTTGCCTCCATTGGTTCCTGCAAAAGCTCCCTGTTCTACTAGGCTAGTCTTCTTTCCCGCTGGCTCATCTTTTGGCACATAGAGACATCCTGTTTCTTTAAAATTTCCTTTTTAATGTATGTTCAGCCTTCCTGGGCCTGCTTTGCTGACCTCCTTCCTTACCTCATCAAGAACTGAAAATTCTGTAATTTTGTGGTCACTGTGCCCCAGACTGCCTCCAACCACCACATCTCCCACAAGCCCTTCTCTGTTTGTAAACAGCAGGTCTGGGGGCAGAACCCCTGCTAGGCTCTCTGACCAGCTGTGCCAGAAGTTATCTTCCACACAGCCCAGGAATCTCCTAGACTGCCTTCTCTCTGCTGTGTCAAGCTTCCAGCACACATCCAGCAAATCTCCCACAATAACAAGGGCTGGCATTCACAAAACAGTTGTTTATAGAATAGTTCGTCTGTCTCTTCACCCTGGTTGGGTGGTCTGTAACACAGTCTCCCCAAGGTGTCTGCTTTGTTAGCCTGCCTCCTGATTCTCACCCAGAGACACTCAACCTTATCATCACTACCCTTGAGCTCTCAGCAGTCAAAACACTCCCTAACAGACAGTCACTGCCTCTCCCTCCTTGACTGTCCCTTCTGAAGAGCATATAGTCATCCATTGCAGCACTCCAGTCAGGGCAGTCATCCCACCATGTTTTCATGATGGTGCTACGTCATAGCTTTCCTGCTGCCACGCTCCCTCACAGCTTCTTGTGCACCTCCCCGCTGGCACAGCATGGGAAACTGGAAAGTCCTTAGTTTAGAGTGAGCAGTACTTAGCAGCAACTACGATATCAGTATGTTATCAACACTGTTCTCATATTAAATTCAAAACACAGCACTGTACCAGCTACTAGGAGGAAGATTAACTCTATCCCCGACAAGACTCTATCACAACGCTGGCTAAAGAAGCTGTCCTGGAAAAAACCTCCTGTCTTGGTGTGTACCAAGCATTCCACAGCTTTGAGCCAGCATGAGCCAAGCATGTCCCTTCCTGCTCCTGAAACAAAGGAAAAAGGAGGAGGGGAGTGAAATCACCATCTCTGGGCAGCATCTGGTACCCCAGCAGGTATTTATCTTCCCCCAGACTTCTTTTGGTTTTTTTCTCCCCGTGCAATACACCTGTTAGGAACTGCACATCAGCACCCCTGCAGATCCTCACCCATTTCATCTCCTCACCCCATGCACCACTCCCAGAACCTTCATTAAAACATTGAGCTCTTCTGAGAACAGACTCTAAGAAAGTAGAAATTAAATCCATCTGCTTTGGTCTGCTGCAGCAAAACTTGAGTGCATCCCTGGTCACTCCATGGAGATCTCAGACTTGTTTTCCTTCTGTACCTCCCAGGAGGTCCAGGTTCTCAGCAGAGAAGCAAACCAGAAGAACTCACCATCTCTGCTGGAGCCTGGGGACTTGGTCCTCTGCCAGATGCAGCAGGAGGACACATTATTACAAGTACATACACACTTTGGTCCCGTTTCATGGGGGTTTCGTTGTCCCTTCGACTGTAACAACTTCATCTTCTCCATGATGCTCCTGCATAGGCTCATGATGGCCAAGAACAGCCCAGGCCTTAAAAGCCCAAGCTTACTAGGCAGAAACAGCAAACAGGTAAAATAAATAGAGGGAGCAGGAGCAGGCAGGATACCTGCATCTCACACTGTTACTTGTAGAAAACCTGACCAAAACAGCGCAAGCACATCAACAGCTTTCCAATACCACTCTTCCTGCTCCTCCTCCCAGCTTATGCTCACCGCAAAGAGCACACCCTGTGATTATTGAAGAAGGGGAAAAACAGAAGAAATGCAGGAAGTCTCCTGTGCATGCATAGTGGTCTTGGCTGAAAAAAAGCCCCCAAAATGTTTAACTCACTGGTTTTAGAATCAGTGCAGGAATTTACTATCCCACATGCAGAACTACTGGAACAGAGATACACATCACCAACCTGGACTCTCAGACTGCATCATCCCAGAGTGGTGGAGCACAAACCATAACCTGCAGCTTCTATGAAAGAAGGAAGCAAAAACCAAAAAAAAACCAAAACCAAAACAACCCCCCTAAACACCTGGTGGATAACATCCTGGCAGCATTCCATGGGACCTAGCTAAGTGCTGTGCACGGCAAGACCCATGCACAGTAAAAGGAACCAAGGACCACAGTGCTGCAGTAAATGAAATTGCTTGCAACTATTTTTGTCCTTTTACAAGAACCCTGCTCTTTTGCAGTCTCAAATACAAGCAGCACCAGAATACACTAACCACTTCCTCTGCCTCAAAATCACCGAAGGGAAATAGGGTAGACAATGAAGCAAAATTACTATCAGTACCTAGCACATAACCTGATTGGAGCAGAGTTCAAGCGTGGGTCGCTAAAGTTTATTTCTGTAAATTTCCGCCTCCCAGGCTGTGTCATATTTCGCTGATTCATTCTACAGATCCTCTTCTACCGACAGCGTAGAGCATAGGAAATATCCAGGGCTGGTTGTTTAGTAAACCTGCACGGAAAGTTCCCTTCCATTTACTGTGCCTGCTGCTAATTCCCTTCACAGCTCTGCTCATTAATAAAAACACAGCACAATAAAAGAGAATCGCACACACACACCTCGTCCAAATTTCCTCCATACTGGCTGGTCCTGAGTCACCACCTGTGATTAACTGTTGCCATGCACTGAGGAGGACACGGTTATTAAATTAATAGGGGCTGCTTAACCTGGCTACAAATATACATGAGTTCTTTGTGCCTTAGTGAGCTAATAAGGCATGTGCTAATTACATTAATTCAAACAAGCCCAGCATGCCCTGAGGGCAAAGGGAGAGAAGGGTGCAGCAAACCCAGGCTCTTTCATAATAGCTGTGTGAGAGCAGAAAGTACTTGCCTTGACACAGCTTTTGGAGAAGCACAGGAACGCTGCGGCTGGCACCCTACGGCTCACTCAGCCCAGCTGCTGCCTGGTTAATGTGCAAAATCCCTGCTCATTCACTCAGCCCTTGGTGCAATGATAGACACGGAATCCCCTCTTCGAAGGGCCAGCCAGCTTCTCTTTCCATCTCTGTGGCTCAGAGCGCATTGCAAGCCTTGGGATGACACCCTGCTGCTTTGGGACTGTGAGCCTGGGACCCTGCTGGCAGCCCCCTTCCCACAGGACCAAGTGGCACCAGCAGCCTCAAGCCCTGGGGCAGCACCAAGGGCTGCAAGTTGCCCATCATCCAGCCATGTGATGCTCCTCATACAGTCCCATCTCCTCCCCATCCCCAAAGTCAGCTCAGCCAGATGGGCAGCATGCAGAGTCTGGAGTGGGACCTTAACCAAGTTAGGCAGTCCCAACACACTCCCTAAAAACCTATCTGGCAATGGAGGCAGGCAGAAGGGACAGTTGCACCTCCCATGTCAAAATTGCAACAGAGCCTTCAGAAACAGAACAGGCAGCAGCAGGGAGAAGCAACAGGACAGCAGGAAAGAGACACACAATCCCAGCAAGGTTCAGATATGCTCAGAGAGGAGCCTCCCATCTCTCCAGCCCAAGGGTAAGCAGATCCCTAACCTCTGTCCCCCCTGGAGAGGAAGGCTCAGCATCAGCTGTGTTCACACTGAGGTGTCCGCTAGGAACTGTCACCACTTCCGGGCATGCAAGGGAAGGAAAGGAAGGGGAGAGGAAGTTGGTCATGTTTCTTGGCACCTCCAAGGACACATGCTCACCAAGTACTTTCTGAAGGATGTGCTTTTCCTGTAAGCACTAGGGGACTGTGCTGGTGTTGGGGGTTTTTTGCCCCTCTTCACACTTCTTCCTATAGTGCATGCATCTGGCAGTACACAGGGCCATCCCTACCAGATGCAAAAAGCCACCACCTTTTTCTGGCTGCTATGCTATGTGAATTTTAAGTGTCATAAAGGCATGATGCTGTCTCTCCACATCAAAGAAAGAATCTAAAACCAGGCACCAGGTGAGAGCCAGTGCTGTGCAAGGGTAGCACAACACAATTTTTTCTGCACAAAGAAGCACTGATACAGGCTTGATGCAATCTTGACAGTGTGTTGGCAGAGAAGGTGCAGATTTTCATGAAGAAAATCATGTACCAGGGATTTTTAGCCCCTGGAAGATGCCACATGATTTACTTTCCCAGCAGAGACTGTGATTGCTCAACCACTTGTCCAGCATGACTTCAGGCTACTGCTCTTCCTTTCCCCAGCAACTCAAAGAACTCATTTTGGACCAGGCCTATTCCCAGGTCATGTGCAGCTGTGAACACACAAATGCCTGTGTTGACATAAGCAGAGAGAGACAAGACTGGAAGCAGGGCTGTTCCTCTTGGCAGTGGCCTGAAGCAGCCTGCTGAGTGCACCGATAAAGTAAACCAATATACAACAATAAAACAGAACAGGAATCCCTCCAGGGAAGCCTGGGAGATAAGAGCTTCTGGGACCTTAACAAAATTATTTAAAAGGCCTAGTAACCCAGAGCCCTGTGGGTCTGTATGTCAACTGATAGCTGTCACTCAAGAGTCCCAAAGAGGGACTGCTGAGCCTGGCTGGAACTGCAAAGCATCCCACAAACTCTGCATCCTGTCCCTGTAGCAAAGCCACAGTGCACCCAGAGCATCAACCTCTGGCACGGGAACCAATGCTAAAATATTGCAGGTTAATGAAACAAGACCTCAGGACATGAAAGGATGGATCTTTTCTGCATCACCCTTTGG
The DNA here is from genome assembly GCA_013397195.1 of Hylia prasina. NCBI lineage: Eukaryota > Metazoa > Chordata > Aves > Passeriformes > Sylviidae > Hylia > Hylia prasina. The sequence continues at coordinate 801,738 of VYXD01002846.1, forward strand.
AGTCAGAGCTAGGCTCCACCTAGAGCAAGGTGACAGAGAAGCATCAAGCAGAAGCCACCATGTAAGCATGCCCACACTGGTGTACAGGCTGCAAGCTCAGCTGCCTGCTAGAGTCAAGGCTATATTTCAGGTGCCTTTTGTATAAGAGACCAGACATGGAGGATGGACAGGGTAACAAAAAGACATTTCCCAGCCTTCCAAACACTTTGCAACAGCAGGTGGAGACCTCTCTGAACAACAAAGCTTATCTCATTACTTCTCAGCACCAAAGGCAGAATTTCACTAATGCTCCCAGTGTACTAGAAGAAATGCCACTTAAATATCATGTTAGTCAATATTCCTTACCTCTCAGCCACAGGACAGTGCTGCTGCCAGTCCCTTTGCTGTGGGGGTACATGAACTCAACTGCTCCACTCCTGCATTGCCACGAGCCCTTCTCGCCTCCCACCTCAGCTGTCTTCCTTACGCCAAAACTGTTCAGATCACAGCAAAATGGCTCCTTGCTAAATGCACATCAGCAGCCCCACATAGGTCACGCTGCTTCTGAAGAGGTTAGCAGCTCCTCCAGGGAAACACACACTCTGTGACAAGCAGAGGAATTATCAAGGGGACTGCAACCCACCTGATGGCTCAGGAATCTGTGGCATAATCCATTCACCAGCTCCCTGCTCACTCAGAGTGCTGTGAATCAGCAGGCTGCAAGGCAGGCAAGGCGTTCCTAGCAGGAAGACAACGTATTTTGGAGACTACAGGCAAATGAAAACACATCCAGTCCTGCTCACTAAACAAAGTGCAGGGAGATGAGCAACACAAGAAAGGAAAAAGAGGAAAAAGTGAAGTATATCGAACTTGGAGAGTCATTCTCTGAACATCAGATGTCCCACCTGGCTACTCCATATGTGCAGTCCAATGCTGTTACCTGGCAGATGCATCCACAAGAATTTACCTGACACATCCTCATGGAAATAATTCATCTTGCATTGCTTAAGAATTAGACCTGTTTTCAAAAAGTTTCCAAATGAAAAACATTCCTGAAGAGCACCTCACAACTCTGCTCTAATTACCAACTCTGTCTCACAAAGAGTGCATGGAAAGAACAGCAGGCAGCAGTAGATACAGGGAATTGTCATGCCAGTGAGCAGTGGAACAGGCAGGTTGCCTGGGAAGACGGGCAACACTTTGGCAATGCAGGAACTAGACACACTGTTCTACTCCAGAGGTTCTTGGACGAGGACTTCTGGGCTCCAATCCATAACCCAATGGGAGTCAGCGGTGACAACTGACACGGGAACCAGCCTGCCCCAGAGCAGAGCCCACTCAAGATGTGATGCAACACTCTGGGAGAAACTGTTCTCCCTTCCCTGCAAGAGCAGTAATCTGGTCAGGGAGAAGAAAAGGAAAGGCTGGCCACAGCAGCCAGCTCTCCCAGAGTTCATCAGGGTTCCCAACCATGACATGTAAACCCTTTCCCATGCCCTTTCAAGCTTCCAGCAAGTTTGACAGCTCACATGTACGCACAGGTGTGTCCAAACAGCACATGCCCTTTACCACAGCTGATCCATTTGTTTCCAGCTCCACACCACCTCAACTTGCACTGACAAAGGTCCAGGACACTGCACCAGCACTAGGGACAACCCAGTGTCAGATGACTCTACGGCCTTCCTACAATCTCAGCTGTGTGCCAAGCAAGATCTCAGAAGCTGCACAGCAGCTCTGCAGCCTCTCTCCCAAAAGCTGACTCTGTGAGTCTGCAAACTGCCCACGGCTCACCTCCACCAGACCAGCCTGACGAGCGGGCACAGCTGAACCTCACCACAGGGAGAATGGGAGCCTGCTCTGCACAGGGCCCTGACAGAGCCACAGGGACTGAGTCAGCGGTGTGCAGATGCCTCCTGAGCACAGGAGGCTGTGGGAGCAGCCTGCTCAGCCTCCCCTGAGCGTGCTGGCAGGGAACACGCTGCATGGTGCACACGGGCACGCGCCCACGCACAGCTCAGCAGCGACCTGGCATTTCTTCCCCTCTTTCCAAAGCCAAATTCAGACCATCTGTTGAAGTATTTCTGCACATCATCCCTCTTTTGGGAAGGGCTGGGGGCTGAGTTTAGTTGTTTATATAGTGTCTGGCATTTCTGCAGTGCTTATCACTTCAGTAACCAAGCTATTTCCTTCAAGCTCTCCATTAGTTTTGAAGAACCAGTATGAGGCACCAGTGAATCTACATTGGAAATTCCTGCAAAAAATAAAAAAGGGCATCAAAAAGACAACAGCTGCTCAGGTCATGCACACATCTAGCTGCTAATAAAGCAAGTGAGATAGTTCAGGAGAAAGGGGTCAGGCCAACACAATGAGTTTTATGTCCTTTAAGAAACTACTACACTTACAAAATAGCCTTCATAAACAACAAGTGCTCCTGTTGCCTCACAGAGAAAAGCTCAGCTTGCCCAGAGCATGGAAAAGGAAGCTAGTACTGCTATCCTTAAAAAAGCCAACACAAACTGAAAAAGGGAGATGAAACACTTAGCAGAAGAGACCATTTACAAGATCAGATCATACTTTCTGCAACAGCTGCCATGGCGATTGTGTATAAGTGGCAAACCCCTGAAGTGCTGCTGTTCCCACTGGATTGTAAGGGACAGTATCAGAGACAGACAACTTATTGCTTACCCCAGGTAATGCTCTAAATCTGTAGCAAAAGAGAAAGCAGGACCCAAATTCACAGTAAGTCCTTCACACAGCCTGTCCGTAAAACACAATTTCTTCTTTTTCATAAATCCCTAACTATCACAGAGCAAAGAGAACAGCACTGAACTGAGCACCAAACATGCTCACAGACCATGCACGGGCTTGAAGAGGATGTTCCCAAATCATCAGACCCATCAGGAAACAGGGAACTGCCCTTTTCTCTGCCAAAGTGTGCAGGCAGCACACCCATTAAGGGCAGTAAGGTGTCAGACACCACAGTGACAAGGCCAGAGACGGAGCAGCAGCAGCAGAAATGAAGATGATCTGGCCCAGATTAAGCACACCTTAGTGCTACATCTTCATTCCAGGCACTTATCCGCACCAAAGCCAGCACTCATCCAGCTCGGAGCTCTCACACCACACAGCGCAGCCCCTTGTCAAAGCAAAAAGGCTTCACTGAAAGCTGCACCTGAATTCAGAAACGAAGGATCATGGCTACTGAACTTCCTTCTGGCTTGATCCAAACCAACTGCTCACTTGCACAGCATCTCTTTCCTACTAAAATAATTTGCTGAAAGTCCCCTATCTTTGTGCTCTAATTAAAAAAGAAAAAGCACATAACTCTCTTCCCAAACACCTCCTCCAAGCCAGTTACTCACCCAGTGCAGAAGCATCGCTGTCATATATAAGAGGGGAATATTTCTTTCTCCTTCTCTCTCCTCACCCTGTCCACAAAGCTCCTCCTAGCTAGGACAGCTTTTAAATTGAGAGTATGAGCCCCAAATAGAGTCAAAACTCCAGGTGGGACAGGCACAGTCTTTGATGTGACTTAGTCATTCCCAGCTCCTCATGCTATTTGGGGAAACTTAGCTGGGTCAAAATCAGCCTCTCTCCTGCTGGCTTCTGGATAAATGCCTCAGACACAGGAAAGAAAAAAAAAATCCAGACAGCTCTCCTGATATGCCATACACCAGCATCAGTGCCAATGGAAGGAGCAGGGCGCAGGAAGGTTTGACAAGATGCAGTCACCCACCCACAATGGGACTACCAAAATGAGAACAAGTATAGGTTACGAAAAGGTTTAACAAAACAGAATAAGACTGCATTCCTGTGAGCAGCTCACCACAGGCTGTACTAAATTATGATCAACAGAGACACCACAAATTAAATAAACAGTAACCCATCATATTCCTTCTGATACAGAACAAGCATTGCTGCCTGGGTGCCTCTCCCTTCCCCGAGGATATAATCTCCATGTAGCCAGCCCACCTAAGGCAGAAAATGTTCAAAGTTTTTATATTTGCAGATGTGTAAGAAGAAACTGCCAGACAGAAATCCAAACCACCCACAGTCTTTTCATTAGGTTTGTCTGGGATTTTGCCTTGTTTTCTAAAGCTTTTGTACCTCCTGTTACTTTATCTTCACAATAATTCAAACTACCAGGCAATCAATATTGCAAGGTTAAAGCAACATCCAAGTCTGGCATTGGACAGCTCAATCCACCTCCTGCTATCTCTGTGCTGGAAGGCAAACAGAAGAGGATAGGAAAAAAATATTTATCTGCTGTTAGGATTAGCTGGAGCAACACAGTGTTAGCTCTAGCAAGCTGCCACTGTTACCTGGATATGGCCAAGTGACAGTTCCCAAACCAAGCAGGTACAGCCAGAGCACTCAGCCTTGCTGAAAAAGGATGGCTTCATTACATCATGGTGCTAGAGAAGCTGAAACACACTGCCCTGTTAGACCTCAGACACCTCTCTGGCAGAGAACAGGCACTTGCAGTCACATGCCTGCTGTCTCACTGTAGACAGACAACACAACTGTCTCCAGCAAGGCTGGAGTCCATGCAGGATTTACGAGGAATGCACCATGGAACACGGGCACGGCGTTCAACATGCTCAAGAGTAACAAATAAAAACAATGCACTGCCTACAACAGGCAGCACATCTAGCTCATTTGCCATGATAAATAATTGACAATTCCATCTCTCCCAACTTGTAGTAGTGCAGATATTTGGTCACCTCTAAGAGAGCCTGAATATGCAAACATGGGCATTAAAGCAGGCTTTTGCATTTCCTGAAAACACAGTTAAGGATTCAGGAGGATCAATCATGGATATAAAAGGAATAATTACCAGTCCTTATGTACCTGCATACCAGAAGGCAGAATGCTGTGAATAGGTAAATTCTTCCCCATCCTGCACTGTTGCTGTAGGAGCAGTACAGACATTTGTCCTACCCAGTATTGCAGATTTGAACAGGAGAGCAGAGGCAGCTGGGAGAAAAACATGGAAACCTAACAGGACATTAACAAACTTGTAAGTGACAGGCTAAACAGGCTGTGGGACCAGACTCTTCCTGTTGCTCGAGAGCTCCTACATGATGCCCAAACTCAGCTGGGGCAAACTAAATTTGCTTCACTGCGTGCCAGAGCTGTATCAACTTACTTGACTAAAATGTGAAGGTGCTCAGCTCTGGGACACCACTCTTGGCCAACAGCTGTGTAGAAATTTCAGTTTAGGGAAAAATAAAGAAACGAAGAAAAAAAAAAAAAAAACACAAAAAAACAACATGGGGAAAAAACACTGTGCAAAAGCAGGGCCAGGAAGAAGGCAGGCTTAGGAAGAAACACCTCTCTGTTCTGAAACAGCCTAGACAAGGGGCAACTGTAGAAATTCCCTTCACAGGGCATTAGCATCCTACCTTAACACACATGAACTGCAGCACTGAGGATCACTTGTCCCACCCATTCCAAACCTGGTTTGGTTCCACATCATCTCCTCAGCCCAGACTCTCCTAACAACGGAACAAAAATATTTTGCATTTTTCCAACCCTTTTCCTTTCCCCTTGGGGCCTAGTTCAAAGCTCTTTTATGTCATTCTGACAGCACAATATGATTTTTAGGCATATAAACCCAGCCCATTAAGAGATACACCCTGTGTAAGACATCTTGCTGGCACTGGAAAATTGGCAGTGCAAAAGATTTGCAGTTCCCTGCCTGCAAGTGAGACCAGGGATCAAGTGACAAAAGCAAGTATGGTGTGGAACAAGGCAGGCCTGCTGCTAGTCAGCACCAGGGGACATGAATGCCTCTGCAGTTATGGTCAATGCTGCTAAACTTTTCTTCCCACCACACAAGCCTTTCATCCCTTGGACTTCACAAGGACATCCCACCTTCCAGTAGCTACTGTGAATCTGGAAAGTATCCTCCAGGGGCATTTTATTTCTGCAGTGGGGTGAGTGTCCAGAGGCTTGCCAACATCTGTAAAACAAGTAACTGCCAGCCCAGCAGCAAACCCAAGGGCTGACCCTCTGGAGGACCAGAGATGGAGACCATGCATCCTTACTTCACACCCAGGTACTCCTTGCTGAGGAAGAAAGCACAACTCATCAGTCACCCATCTTACAGCCCCCTGGCTGCAGATTATTCAGATAAAACCCAGAGTGTGTTTAGGAAACTTTCCTATCTGACCACCCACAAGCCACTCTGTCAGTCACACTCCCCGCATTCCAAGACTTTCACTGCTGGGACCAAAGTCCCTTCACAGCAGATGGCTCCACTGATCCCATGGGTGGGATCTGGCTTTGTGGTGCTGCCCTTTTGATTCCCTGCACAGCCCACACTCACACAGTCAGACAGGGTTTCCTTACTGGCTCAGCCCTGGGTTTCCCACAGCAGTCTCAGATGTCTGGATCCTCTAAGTAATTTAATCGTGATGCAGTGACACAAAACCAGCTTGACCTGGTGCCTGTGGGGAGGGACCCCTAACAAAAACGTTTCTGGGCTTTTATACTCTTACAGTTTGTGCACCCAGACAGTCTGGGGTCCTCTTGCTGAGTCATCAGCTCCTGCTGTATCCCTGTGCCCTTTGCTGTCCAAAGCACCAGGTCACAACCCCTTTCCTGGGGCTCCCAATGTTTCCCCCATGCAGGGCACAACCTGCAGTTCATGCTGCAGCTGCACACACAGCTATCAACACTGGGTGTATTCCTCAAGAAGTGCCAAAGATATTTAACAATTTTCACAGCACTGTATGGTCATCACACACCCTGCAACAATGATGTTCCCTAGATTGGGCTTTAACCTTCAAGGAAAAGCCATTCCCACAGGAATATGCAGAACTGGGCCCCTGGTCAGGGATGTTGGCTCTACATACAGATTTTATTCAAGCTAAACACAACACAACATTTACTCACCTGGAAACACAGCTGCCCTACTCTGGGAAATTTCTCCCCCCTACTATTTCACAATTCTCAGGATGACAACAGTTACGCAAGAACAGCTGTAAAGGCACATGAAATGCTTAGAGCTTCTACGCCAGACTTTCCCCAAATTTCCCTTATCCAAATCCTATGGCTCCCAGGTTTCAAGGCACACCAACCCCCAGTCACTGTGCCTCCGTCCCTTCTCTCCATCACACCTTTGCCCTGCCAGAGACCTGCAAGACAAAACGTGACGCACAAGCGAGCAGGGGGCTGCTTCCACATGGACATGCTGCTGTCACCTTGGCCAGTCAGGTAGGTATTTGCCCCATCTTGCCCACTAATTTAAGTCTTGTTAGGAAAAGGGGAGCAAATGGCCTTGACAGGCTGTCAGTGACTTCTACATTTCAGTAATTTAATACAGCACACTACCCCTTCCTAAGATGCTCAATGGCTCTGGCATCCTAGTAAGACATTAACAAGATTGCTGGGCATCAAACAGGACTGCAGACTTTCCTTCAGAGCAGAGCAAGGCTCCAGTTTACAACACAGATTTGATCCCTTTTCCATCTCAGCCATCCATCTGTGCCACAAATCGCCACCACCCTCAAAACATAACACTCCTTACTATGACAGGCACTCGGTGAACAGATGAGCTCAAGGACACAGCACCAGGAGAAAAACTGCACCTGTATGAGCAACTACAAGTAGTGGCATGCAGTTAAAAATCCTACAGGCAAGACATTCAAAGGGGTACAGCCTCATTAAATCCTGGTGTTTATTTTCAGAGGAAGAGGTTAGAGGAACTCCTCCTATTAAACCTTGCCTACTCCTTTGTTTATAACAGCCTGCAAAGCAAAACAGAAGCAGAGGATGAGACAACCACCACCACAGTCCCACACGATACATCCTTATCAGTACCACTCTACTTCTGTTGCCTTTTGCTTGGCACTGCCAAGCAGGAGTTCTCAAGAAGCAAAGCCACAGTTACTTGCAGTGATCAAAATCACTGCAGATACCATCCCAACAGCAGCAGCAGCAGCACCACAAAGTCAGATCCTAACAGCAGCGAGACTCTCAGAGATTAACATACTATGGTAAAAACACCCACAATTTAACTGTAAATATCTAATAGCTAAAAGACATTAGGCCAAATAAATAAAGCTGGGATCCAGCTGACACCTGGGATCCAGCTGACACTTGGCAAGGTGTACAAAAGCTGTGCAGCCTTGCAGGGAAGAGGCTGGGGCACTGGAAAATCCAATTTCTACAACTTCACCCTCACCCAGCAGCTGCAGAGGGTGCAGCAAGAGAGAGGATGCTTGGGGTCCAGTTCCCAGGGTGACCTTGAGGAAATCCCACAGTCTGTCCACATGTCCACTTTCCCCATCCACTGCATGAAGAGCACAGTAACCTTGACCTACCTCAAAGAGGCAGGGATCTGGCTTACGAGAGTCTGGAAGGAGCTCAGAGGGGCTTAGATGCAGGACCTGCGCCGCGACCGGGGCGGTCAGGGAATCCTACCAATCGCCCCAGAAATCAGAAGCCCGGAGAAACTCGGAAATCGCTTTCAATATAAAAAGCTGCAGCTCCGGGGCACTGAAGGCGCCGCACACGTGTCACCCGCAATTTCCCTGGCGCGGGCAGGGGAGAGGAAGGCGCAGCCCCCGCGCCCGGCAAGGGCAAGCCCCGCACCCGGCAAGCGGGGGGATCAGCCCCGGGCCCCCCCGCAGGCAGAGGGACCCAGCCCGGGGAGGAGGGGAGGGGCTGGGAAGACTTAAAACCCTCGGGGTGAGGAGAGGAAGTGGCGGCGGGCAAGGGGAGCCCGCGGCTCCGGGGAGAGGGGGGGGA